>JABWIB010002322.1:25994-36797 GCA_016617825.1 Platyplectrum ornatum | reverse complement strand
TACAATTTAATGCAGTTTGACAAATCACTTTTTTTTGTTGTTGGAATAATTTTTTAGCCAGGAACACTTCTTTTATGTTTCTACACATCATTAGATTTTACGTCTCCAGAGTGACAGCATTTGCCGATCCTGTGTAACACTGCAGATAAGACTTCAGTGTAATAAATCATTATCACCGGTATGCACTTCTTATAGGGTCATCGTTGGCGGGCACCAGTATAGAGTAGCTAGGCTCTCCCCCTTTTTTCTCATCATTATACAGCATATTTGCTGTTGATTATAACAGTGGTGTTATCTATATCCTGGCCTTTTGCCTAAATATCCAGCTTATGACAGCTTTGGGCACACTACATTATATTATATATTACTGTTCTATATTGTTGATTTTGGAATAATCCAATATATTTCGCTGGCTTTTGATATTTTACATTATTTGTGGATTAATAAAGGTTATATTTTATGTTATAATCTGGTTTTTCCTTGAGGTGTCATATGAGGGAAATGTACATATAAATGAAAGTTGTCATATACTTACAATGGTACATATGTATAGTTGTGCGGACGAGGTTAATTGATCTTCCTGTCATCTCCTTCTTCTCTTTTGGAGCATCTCTTGTTGTAGTTTTAGTAAAGTAAGTTAATGTAACTTACTGGGAGAGTTATTTCTGACCAGCTTATTACGCATACAGTAATTTTTGCTAATGTATTTAGTGTTCAAAACAAAGTGTTCATAGACAGAAATTAGCTGCAGAAGAACACCAATGGCAGCTAAATATATTACTTTCAAATAACTGTGTGTGTGTGTGGGCATGCAGGACAGGACAGGAATGCTACAGCATAAAACAGATGCAAATGCAACTCTGGATTAGCCCCCCTGTATGCTGTGATCTAAGAGCAAATAATAGGAGGTCTATCTAGCATTCAGAAGTGTATACATATCCCATAGAGTCCTTTCCCAAGAGAGGTTATACCAGTGAAAAAATCCATTTACAAAATGATAAAAATAATAAAGTCTGGATCAGGTTGAGTGGTAATTTGAAATGAAATAGTTAATTTTATTGAAGAGAATTATATAATAATTCTAAATTATATTCATTTAATAATATAATATTAATATAAAATATTTGTTGCATTTCAGTTTGTGAAAAAATATTAAATGTAACAATATATACTAGTCAAATCATAGTAGTAGCTGTATTAATAATAATAATAATAATAATAATAATTATTATTATTATTATTATTATTATTATTATTTATTGAATGTTATTGTACATTAGACAGAACTAGTCATACCTGCTTAATTTTATTTATAAAAACATATTGCTGTACGTTTTAGCCTACCTGATTTCCTGCGTACATGTGAAAGTGCTGCTTTTTGGCATATGCAGAACAACACAGCTGCCTCGAGAAGAAAAACCTGAACAGTAGCCAGCTGTTCAATAACTGTGTTAGCCTGGAACCCTCATGAGAAATATTTTTCCTAGAAAATAAATTATAACATGTCTAAGTGGTGCCTGACAAAGCTAAACAGGAGACATGCTGCTCTATTGCAAATTCAGCTGCAGTCTCTAGATACATCGAAAAACAAATAAAACCACTTCATCAAAATCAGTCAGAGAAATTCAGTAATACCCAAGGGAGACCACTAAGCTCTAATTACCAATCAATTTCAGCAACTTTTTGTCCAACCTACAAGTCCCCTCAAGCACTGTCACTTTGTTTTGCCAGAAACATCTGCAGTATGTACAAAACAACCTGATATGGAACACTGGACCACAGGAGAAAGAGGCTGGTAGCGACCGTCATTAAACATCATAAAATAAACAGTGCAATGGCTATTCCACTCTTGCAATGTCGCTATTTCTAAAGCTTAAAGGAAAACATTGTATATTTAGATTCATCTTTTTATTTTTCTGAATCATTTCCTGTTACATTTATTTTTCATTGTAAATTGATAAAAAAGAAAGTGAGAAAAATATCATTATTTAAAACATATATGCTGTTTCACCGACATTGTCCCCGGAAATGGTAAAAACGTCTGTGGCAACTGAGACGCGGCTATATCGAACGCTTCGGGTTCAGCGGCCATCACTTTCCGACTCACGTGCCATCAATACACAGCCTATGATTGGGCATTAGATACTTAAATACATAGACATTTCACTGTGCGATCATGCCACGAGGAAGCCGTACAGGCGAAACGCGTGGCGGTAAGGGGGGATAATGAGATGCACCTCATTCCCCCTAGTTCATTCTTTTATCTTTTATTGCCATTTTTGTAAATATTGATATATTTGGATTTGCCCAAGTGTGAACTATATGTATGCAGGATATTTATGATACTTCCATTGTTACTCTAACTATATCTATTTTGCCTATATATTTACCACCATACTGAGTGTTTATTATTTTTGGCACATTTTAGCCTAGTACCGGCATATTACCCCTATTGTTCCTTAGTTACAGTTATACCCTGGCATACGGGGCGAACATTCCCGGTGCGACCGGTAGGCACTTCTTATAGGGTCATCGTTGGCGGGCACCAGTATAGAGTAGCTAGGCTCTCCCCCTTTTTTCTCATCATTATACAGCATATTTGCTGTTGACTATAACAGTGGTGTTATCTATTATTTAATACATATTCATGGTTGAATATTAATATTATGCAATTACTGCATAATATACTCGAGTATAAGCCTAGTTTTTCAGCACATCTTTTTGTGCACCCCTCGGCTTATACTCAAGTCATAGTCCTGTATGATGTCAATCGGTTATCCCAGTCCGGTTTTGCAAGCTGGCATGTACATATTTCCAGTAATGTCAGTATCTGTGTGCAATATTAAAAAGCACTAAGGTCACAAGTTCAAATCCAAGACATGACCTTATCTGTGTGGAGTTTGCATGTTCTCCCTGTGTCTGTGTGGGTGTCCTCCGGGTGCTCCGGTTTTCCTCCCCATCCCAAAACTGGTAGGGTAATTGCCAGCTGGCTAAAATGTCCCTAGTCTATATGTTTGTGTATGTGTAATTGCCCTTATCAAAGCCCAAACTCCTTTACAATGTAAGCTTGCGGGCAGGGCTCCTCTTCCCCACCCATTCTGTCGGTCTATATTCCCCATTGTACGGCGCTGCCGAAACTTTGTAGTGCCTAATAAATATGTGGAAATAAATACTGTATTTATAGAGTATAAGCCTAGTTTTTCACCAAATTTTTTGTGCTAAAAGTGCCCCCCTCGGCTTATACTCGAGTTATTGTCCTGTATGATGTCAATGAGCTATCCATTTTTTTGAGGTGAAATTAGGTGTCTCTGCTTATATTCGGGTCACTTATACTCGAGTATATACGGTAAATAAAAAGCAAAGTATTCTCCCTGCATGCAAAGACTAATATTCATTTCATCATCCTGAAATTCATCATGGTTTTCCCCATGGTTTTTCCTCCTGAGAGTAATGAATAGGTGATGCTAGTTTTTGTTCATTACTCTNTACAGGAACTGCAGTTACTGCTAAATTGTAAGTAAACATACTTTTAATGGTTTATTAATTAAATACTATTTAGTTTAATATTCTGGTGTCTAAAGGTGAATTTAGACTCATCTGTAATTGAAAAATATATAAATATATATTTATGGCTTAAACACCAAAAGCCAGTGAAATTCTGGAGTCTTATTGGACATGTTCCTATAAGAAATACAGACAAGGTATACATGGCAGATGGCTTCTGTAGGTCATGTACACACAGAGGTTTGTGAGAATCCATTCTAATCAACTGGAATACATGCTGACCCATAACAGCAATGACATTTCCAACAGAGATTCTGGAATGGCTTCATTAGGTAAAGTGCATGTACCACTGGAATGCATCTGGATGGATAATAATTATAGTGATAAATGGCGTCCATATAGTTTGCTTTGTGCCTTCCTTGTCCCCAGCTCATCTCCCTACTGTTCAGTGATGTGATTCATTGCATGGAGAAGCACTAGTCAGTCATGTAATGCAAATTGCTTCCACAATCACGGAATCAAGTCCCACTACAAGAGTTCAATTTGCTTTCTCAGACATCCAGGTGTACTGCCTGAACTAGGTACTCCTGGCAAGTGTGCCCATCGCCATCATTTTCATACAGCATGAATTACAATATATAATAATGGGTTTATTCTGATTTTCCAAGGACTCAAATCCTTTTGCAACAAGAATAATATAAAGTGTGTTTAGAATTATATTTCTGCACTATAAGACATGTATAGCTACTGCTGCTTTTACTTCCCTACATACTTTAGTACTGACTACTACTTCTATTGCAAGTGCTTTTACTAAACAACCATTAAAGCCTTTAACCTTTATTTACCTTCATCTATCTAAAGTTTTGCCAAAATGAAATGCTATTCCTTGTACAATGACTGAGCTAATAACTGCAAGTTATTGCTTAGAGGCATAGAACTACTTGTTACATACAAAAGAGTTTTTTTTAACTGTATGTTAAAATAATATAAAATATATATTCTTTCTTTTTTCTTCCATTTTCCCTTTCTTCTGTTCGTATTTTTTTAGTCTCTCTCTCTCTGCATGTGCATAACCAGGAGTGAAACTGTTTGGGAACAATATCCTACTTGATGTGACTTCATGCTGTTCAAAAGCTGAAATAAAATGAATAAGGAACATGAGAGACATTTGGATCAAACAACTGAAATACTAGAAAAAAAACCCCACAATTTGCTATATACAGTGTATGGAGTCGTAGAGTTCTATTCTTCCTGGATGCTTGTGAAAACTTCACATTTTCAGACAGTTTACGGTTCATTCTCCCAACAGAATGTAACATTATTTTAATTGATATTCAAAAAAATATGAGAAAGCTGAAAAAGATGCTAGGTAAAGATATATGACTTCTTCAATACCGTAGCTTAGTAAATATAGGCCTCAATAGTCTTAAATCATTGGTGCACATTCTAACTTTAGAATAACACATTAAGCAACAATTACTGTATATACTCGAGTATAAGCCTAGTTTTTCAGCACATTTTTTTGTGCTGAAAGTGCACCCTTCGGCTTATACTCGAGTCATTCTCTTGTATGATGTCAATGAGTTATCCCAGTTTAAAATTAGGTGAAATTAAGGGCCCCGGCTTATATTCGGGTCGGCTTATACTCAAGTATATACGGTATGTCGTTTAATACGCCATGTTCCTCGCTAATAAAATAAGATATGTCGTTCAGTAAGAGAGAATAGTTTTTAAACAAAACAGTATTTGCAGATCCTTTCTCCTATTGGCTCTATGACTATATTATCAGTTGCTGCAATGCAGTACATTTCCTGCATCTTGAAAATTATACTTTACGCATATAAATTCACGTAAACAGAATGGTAAGATTTATATTTTTAACACGAGTGTTACGATTTATCCCTTTATACTCTGTTATAGTTCACATTGGACTGCATACAGACACTCACAAAGTTGGTTTACTTGTCCTTTTGCAATGATCCTCACAATATACTACGAGATGGTCCCCCCCCCACTAGGTACAAAATCAGATACAATTGCAAACATTGCAAAAAAAGCTGAAAAAGACAAGATGGTTAAAGTTTCCTAAATCAAATCTATTTCATAGATTAAATAAAAATCTATACAATATCTGATGTGCATACCTCCCAACATCCCATCGAATGTTTAAGCCATGCCCAATGACATCTTATCGCTGCCCATAAACCACACAACTCTGCCCATGCCCGTCCCAGCTCGCCAGTACCCTGCACAGCCACATCGTCTTCTCAACCCGATTTTGTACATAATTATTCTTTAATGTAAAAGATAAAAAAACTGCCAATTCAATTACTTATTGGGATAAAGTATTGAACTGCAGGACTGCCAAGCTGAGGAAACACAGATAGTGAAGAAGCATGTGAACAACAGATTTTGTACAGTCCTTACTTTCTGAACCAACTCTACTTTACAATGGATGGGTGCGTAAAAGTTAAAATAGGATCCTGGGATCAGAACTGACATACTGACATAAAGATTGCATGCTCGTCAGAGATCTGGATTTGGTCTACTGTTATTAGTCCACTTATGTCTCCATGAAAGTCCTCCGTTTCTTCTCTTCCTCTATCAAGCTCTCTCCTTAATGACCCTTAATTTCCGCATTTGTCTTGTTGTCCCTTGTTGACCCTGCTTGGAAGATGTCATCCGTACAGCTCGAACATTCTGTCTCTCAACACAACTCTTTCTCTGCAGTTCCCGTTTTTGACTAAACTTAGCAAGCAGATCCAGCCAGCTAAAAATAGCTGATCTTTTCTATGCCGGAGCCATATATTGATTATCTGCTACAGTGGGATTCTATCTCTGGTCAGCTAATCGGCAGTCTGGGTCTCAGGGAATGACAAGCGTCTGCTACTCTGTCTGTCATTTTTTCTAATTGTCTCTCAGCATTGCTTTAAAAAGGCACAACAGAAAATCATGTTTAATTACAATATTCTCTTCAAATTGGGTAAATCATATTTTACTGTTGTTATGGAAGATCATATATTTAGCTTTTAGGATATAACATTTCCATAGTTTATTTTGTATTTTGTTATTTTGTTGTGTTTTCTGTTTACTATGTAGATTTATACCCTAATTGGAACTTATGACACTAAGTAAAAGATTATTTCACAATTGAACTTGCTCATTTAATGTATTTTTGTAGATGTTAGCTCAATTTCACATACATTGCAGTATTTCACAAAGAATGAACTCCTGGACACGCACTTAACTTAATTTTGGCAGAACTTTATCTCGGGGATACAATTTACAATAGTTGTCAAAATTTCTTTTTGAACTATTTTGTACTTGATTGTTGCCAAATGAATTTTACACTTTATTTAAAAAAATCTAAGATACTTCTACATGTCATCTGTGAGTACAGAATCTGCATGACATTTTCACATACTCGAGTGTTGACGAAATATGTCCTTAAAAATAAGATTTTGTGTGAGACTTTGAAGTTTAAAACTCATAGGAATGAAATCATCACAGGGTCATCATTGATGACAAAGTCAGGACAAATCTTATGGTGATCAAAGAATTTTAAGTTCATGACACATTCCAATGTATTTCTTATACATCTGTCTATGTATATTGCTTAATATTTAATGGAAATACATGAGCTCAGTTCAGTTCAGTTTAAAATAAATTAAATGGAAATTAAAGAAATAAAAAAGTGTTATACCCATTTCACAAATTGCTGCAAAATAGTGCACCAGTTTATTCAGAGCTAAATTAAGGTATCGGGGGTCCGGGCCACTTAAGACTGGGACCCCCCTTGTCTGTCAGGGGCCCCCCTCTCTCTTAGTCATATATGAGGGCTTCCCCTCGCTGGTAATCGCTCCCCACTGCAATCCCCTGTGGCCAATCAAGAAGGGGGGGGTGAAGGTCAAAGTGGGGGGCGATTCTGCTTTGCACAATAATTGTAATGTAATTTGAAGAAAGTCTTGAAAAGAATAAATGTGACCCTAGTCAAACATTTTCCATTCAGACTGCTGTTTACTAATATAAATGACTAGTACTGACTAGTAATGACTAGTATTCATACAAACAGACTACAGCATAACTCTCCCACAGTGAGCCGTGGGTGGGGGTTTTTTGAAGAAGGTGATTCAATTAAGTTTTGGGACTCAAGATATGGCTTATGCTGCTCACTGCCCTTGGGGATGATGTGGTTGAGAGAATAAAATACCCCACTGACTGGGAACTCAAGCCCGGGCCTATATTTACTAAGTTACGGGAATTTCAAGAAGTAATTCATTATCTTATTTATCTAACTCTGGTATTTTAATTGGGGTCCATATAAATAAATAAATTAAACCTTGATTAAAATGTAAAATGAAATCCAAAAGTTAGTGGGACAATTTGATTTATGCTACAAAATCACATGATTGCTTCCTCTTGAATTTCAGGCAGTTCTCCCGGTATCCCGGAAGAGTCGCCTTACTTACCAGTGTGTACCATTCAGCGATGCTCCATAATCGCTTGAAACTTTTTGATATCATTTCATCAGATTTTTGGGAGATCCTTATATTTGCAATCAACAATGTATGTCAAGACAAAAACCTTGACATATTCAGGCCCTTGTATACGGATACAAGGGCCTGAATATACAAGGGCCTGAATAAGGGCCTGAGATTGAAAAGTGGGGATGTTGCTTACAGCAACCAATCAGATTCAAGCTCTCGGTTTCATTTTAAATACTGGAGAATGTGAGCTTGGACCTAATTGGTTGCTATTGGCAACATCCCCACTTTTCAATCGCCCAGCAATCTACCTGCTTAGTACATTTAGTCCAAGATCAAGAGCAGCAATTTACATAATATTGTTCTGTGGTTGATTATGTAATTGCAGCACATTATTGCTGCAAAGGTTTCTGGGATAGCTTGTAGACAATCCACAAGATACTAGAGATTAGAGTGTGCAATGGCTTTGTGCAATCGATAGGGACTTCAGATGTGAGTAGAAATATTTTAAAAGCATCTGCTCAAAACATCTTTTGAAAAATGGCAGTGTGTACCCAGCTTTAGACTGAACTGATGACTTGACTGGATATGCTAGTTTTAATGGACCTCATTCAGGGATTCTGACGGCAGCTGCGTGCCGCCGCCAGGTCCCTTTAATGCAGAGCTAACAGTTAATGAGGCAGGTAATTGTCCATAGGACATTACCTGCCTCTACAGTGCTGTGCTTCGTTTGCAACATGTCTGGACATGGTGCAGGCTGCACTTCATGACCTGCTAAAAGCGCATATGGAACTGAGAAAAGGGGTGCGGAGTGCATGCGCAGATCAGCAAAACATTGTGTCTCCACCAACCTGAATCAGCCTCACTCTGTGCATCCACTGATCAACACACATACACACACAGAAACACACAAACACACATTGTAGGTTCACATATAAAATCAAATATACAGAATTATAGTAACAAGCCCATAAGACCCGAAAATTGATACAACACAAGTTAGTTTTACATGAACTACCCAGAAGAGGCTTTCTTTAAGGTATGGTGCGCTTAAATTAAATGTCGCTCTTAACATCTGCCTCATATATTATACTGTATTTGCATATTACTTCCCGTCTGAATTTGAACTATAATCTCTGGCTTTCTATTTTTCTGATCATTTTCATGCAGGAGGAGAGATGTTGTA
Source organism: Platyplectrum ornatum (assembly GCA_016617825.1). NCBI lineage: Eukaryota > Metazoa > Chordata > Amphibia > Anura > Limnodynastidae > Platyplectrum > Platyplectrum ornatum. The sequence goes on along the minus strand of JABWIB010002322.1, from coordinate 27,623 downwards.
TAGTTATAAATGATTTTGGCACAGATGCATTTCAGATAAAGAAAATTGCTTTGGGTGTTAGAAAGACATCTCTGATTATTTCCATTATGATGTGATGGATCATTAACCCCTTTCTTGTTGACATCCTATGGAGATTCAGTAAGCAATCTTAATTATTTTAAAATACACTTCTTTGTTATTTAGTTGGTGATTAAAAATGCATTAAAAGATGGCAAGGGAAGAATATTTCCGTTCATTAGCTGATCTAAGAACCTAATCATCATGTAGAGCTAATTTTCATATAAATCTTAAAACAATAAGCACACTACACTAGAAACAATTTATGTTGACTATGTCAGTAATAAACATAATCACAATAGAAGCTGAAAAAAAGAAAGTGATTATCTTTTATGAATTAGACAAAAGTGAATAGCTTCATTCAGTTGACAATAGTACACATGTTTCTATGTAAATACTGCATCCAGCAGATTGTGAATGGTTGGAAAATTTTAACAATGTGATTGGAAAAACCCCATCACGCTTAATCGTTTTATTTTTCCAGTATATTATTATTGTAACACTTAATTTTTTTTCTTTTGCTGCTATATTTCTAGGAGATTTCTATAGCATCTATAATGGGGAAAAAAAAGAATAATCTTAATTTTGTAGAATGTTTCAGGTATGTGGAATATTTGTTACAGGTTAAGCGTCTATTGTAAACTATGCATTATCCAATCTATGTAACCTCTCACACTATGGCTTACATTAATATTCCAGACTCCAGTGAACAGAAAATGGCAAAAAATAAAGTGCTGCAACCTGGATTGAGAGTGCCGCAACGTGGTTGAATAGTACTGCAGACCATTTTATTAGGGGAACCACAACATGGTCGGAGAGAAGGAACCATTGGAGAGGACAACTGGTAAGTGTCAAAATAAGGACATTTTGTAAACTAACACATGCCTGCTAAATACCTGTTTTTGGAATTTGTACAACATTAAACTATTGACAGGACACACGTCCTGTTTGGATGCATTTTAAAAGTAATTCCAGTTTTTCTATATGATAGTTACTGCTAAGTTCTAATAGGTGCATTCTTAACAGACCAATATCATTAACTATCACCATCAGAACAGGGTCTGCAGGCTCTACAGTATATTATGATTATTGGTTCCCCATTCCAGTCGGGAGATCTGTCCATGTCACAACCACCCATATCTTTCTAATTACATACTTCTCCCACCCCCTGTGGGTACTATGCATACGCTTCGCTCTCTTAACACCCTGTCAACCGTATGCCCTTTTAGGAGGCCTTGGATCCAGAACCATAAAGGTAATGCACCTAGGGTATGGAAAAAAATAAAATACTGTTGTATTTGTAGTATGTACACTGTATGCTGAGACAAATTTATGTACTTACTGGTAAAGTGGAGTTTAACTTTTCCCCTGCATGGTATATTTTATATTATATAGCATTCTTTAGCACATTGTTGATTTGATCTTTTGTGGCAGTCTTCTCTGTAATTCTGGTAGGCAGCTGGTTAACGTATTAGTAACATAGAAACATAGAAACATAGAAAGTGACGGCAGATAAAAGCCACATGGCCCATCCAGTCTGCCCGATTGTGTATTTAGAACTATACCAACCCA
>JABWIB010002322.1:0-17593 GCA_016617825.1 Platyplectrum ornatum | reverse complement strand
AAACTAAACCTGGGTCTAGGTGAATAAACCCGGGTTATTTTTGTCAGTGGAAAAGGGGTATTAGTTAAAAAACTATAAAAGTCCACTTACTTCTATTATTTTCTCTGTTTTCATACTATGACTTCTGAATGTCCATACCAGCAGTATGTCCACTTCAACCTCTGTATTGCATAATAAAAATCTGTCATTTAATACACCCCTAAATTTGAATTAAAATTCTGTGATGCCTTATACGAAAAACTTAAGGAGAAATATATAAAGGTGGGGACACTATAACTAATGCTGATAAAGTTTACTTAAGCTACCAAGTAGCCATTAAAGAGCTACCAAATCCAGCAGGATTTTTGTTATGGTATAGTGATAAAAAAAAACCACACATTTTGTCACTTGCCTTTGTGTTTTGGTTCATTTAATTGCAGCCACAACATTTTGCCATTTGGGTAACTACAAGTTCTAACAAGTTCTGACATCCAAGGCACTCTGGCACCCGTAGATCACTATAAACATTTGCCAAAAGACCTGAGCAACTTTTGACTGTTTTGACTTTTATGATAACATAATACATTTCCTGGTACTCAGTAGTTGTTGCCCATAGCAACCAATCAGATAGATTGCATCATACTTCATTCAAAATAACTCTCACCTACAAATACCTTTATTCCATGTTCTAGTTCTTTTAATATGCCTAGTCTGAACCTTGTGTATTCTATGTGTTAAAGACATGAAATATAATAAATTATCTCATGTACATTTAAGGTTACTCACAAATATGCATTTGGGTCATAAATAAAAGTAACAGTTTGTGTTTCATGGATATGCTTAAAAGGGTCTATTAATATTGCCAAGTAAGAACTTGATAAGATTACTAAATTGGGTATTAAATCTTAATCCTCTTCTTGTTCAATTTGATTTTGATATGAATGTAAACTATACTACACAGTAGGACAGCACAACCCCCTCCTCGTTGTTAAGCATCTAGAATTTTTTATTAAAAATATGCTAATTGAAAGTCATGCTCAGTTTAACAAACTTTAAATACGATTCATGAAGGCTGAGGGGATTATATTAATAAAATTCAACATTATTAATTGAGTGTGTTATGATTAATGTTGCTATTAAAGGCCAGACAGGGATTATCTCTAATGTCTTGCATTAAGTATATGAAACATGTCTCATTTGTACAGAATCTTAAAATAGTTATTCTTCACCTCTGGAGAAAAAAAATGTATTTCAGCTATTTTATTTTAAATTAGAATTGTCAACATAAAATACAGTAATTATATAAATGCCCTCTAACAATGTGATCTTCATTTAAATAACTGTAATGTTACTAATGTTAATGTTATACAGTAAGCAAGCAATATTTTTCTTTACAATTTTAGGATATGATGTCATACAGTATGATTTTGTAGAATATAAAATTGAATAGAGATTGGTAAACAATTATTAATAGTATAAGCGTACTTGTGGCCATGACTCTGACCTCATGATATACAGTAACATCCCACTAATATAGAAAGGTTAATAGTTCACAATAAAGGTTTGAAGCAATAATTCATTTCAGGTTTACATATTTTTGCTCCACAGAAAGGTTATTTCATTAAATTTATTTAAAATAAGGCTTGAAATTGTGTATTTTTTTTTTTTATCATTTAGCAATGTTAACATTATTACTATTTTAAAAGATAGGTAGGCGGAATAGTATTCACCCTTTTCCCAGGGATCATATGTCTGGTTCAAAAAAAGCTGCAAACTGTACCCTCGGAATCTGCCACTCTGTATATATTGAACCAAAGAAAAGAATCATTTTGGTGCACACAAAACACACAAAAAAAACATTTAAAACCAGTTACTATTATAAAAATAAAAAAAATTAAAGATGGGCTTTCTTTCATCTCAGTTATATCAGTAACTGGTTTGATATGTTTTTTTGCGTGTTGATAATACTTTTATATATTTAATAGATTATTAAATATCATTACTATTAAGTAAAGTAAAGATTCAGTTGCTTAAGAGTTTCGGAAAATCAGGCGCAATTGTCGACCTGGGCAAAACCTGACATTAAACTGCAGGGGAGGAAAGTTTAAACTAACAAAGCAGAATTCGAGTTGAGAGGTGAAGTTTCCTAGTTCAATTTCCAAATGAAACATAATGTTATGATGTTAGCGGGTTCTATAAATAAAAGCAAATTGGTTTGTCTGCAAGTAATAGAATAAAATTTCACCTGCCACCCTTATATTGCAGATGAAACAAGGTTCAAGTCCCCAAAGGTGAAGTTTCCAAGCTGAACTCTAATTCACACTAACTAAGCAGTTTGTGAGTTTTATTTGTTAAAAAGCAAAATGTTTTCTCTGTATGTAATGCAATTGAAATCCATTTACACCTCATAATGCATATGATTGTGCTCTGGTCTATACTTGCACATGTTTTGGCCTAAACAAAAGGTGTAAGTGCAGTTTTTCATTGTGCAATGGCGTTCACAATAAAATATAATAATAATTGTGATAAATATTTAAATGAGCAAAATAGTGATTGCCAGGGCGATTGTCAGGGTGATTTCCGGGGCTGAAAAAGTCAGTGAAAATGTTTATTTAATCCAATAACATGTACGAGTCTGGGGACCTGTTACACATTCTTGCAGCAGAAGGGCAATTCTTTGGCTTCCACTGCATGAGTGCTATCCAGAGCTGTACATTTTACAACTCTGGATATTAATGCAAAGATGCAAAAAGATGCATTTAGGCTGAGGCTGGGAGGTGTAACATAGCCTATTCAAGAATGTGGGACTACATGTTACTATATAGGCAATGAAAATATGTATTTTACCAGTTATTTAATGGTTAAATTGAATTATTTATTAGGTGCTACAGTGGAGAATACAGATAGACAGAATGGGTGGGAAGAAGAGAGTCGAAAGCTTACATTCTAAGAGAGATTGGGGGTTTGATACATAAGGGCAATTACACATACACATACACTAGAGACAATTTAGTCATCTCCCAATTAACCTACTGGTATGATGTTGTAGGAAACCGGAGGAAACTCAAACAGACACAAGGAGAACATACAAAATTTTGCCTTTGTATTTTTTTTTATTGATAACATTAGCTAAAAACATGGAATGTGTTTTACTGTATTACTGAAATGAAAAACACTCATTTCCAGTGATTTCTAGTCAAATGACACCCTCATGGCTCACAATTTAGTTTGAAGCAGTTGTAATAAGTAAGTACAGAAGTAGTGCAGTGGCGGGGACCGGCCGGCTCCAATGCTGGAATCCCTGCAGTCCACACCATCTGGGAACAGAATACCTTAAATGGAACCCACAGCCAGACTTATTGGGATCCCATTCCCAGTAATGAAAGCGATGCGGCGCAGCTTCATGACATCATGTTTGTGCCCGCCGCTTAGTACCACAACTGCAGCAAGCCAGGCAAGGTGAAGGTAAGATTTGTTTCTCCTTTTTGGTGTTGGAGGTGTTTTTTAGTGTGTTTATATATTGTACTGCAGTTTTGGGTCACTCAGCCAGACTGGCATTCTAGCCACCAAGCAACATTAATTTGTGACAACATCGTGTTAGGAACCAGGCAATTTCAAATGCCTGGGATGTGCAGCTTGCAAGCACTTGATGACTTTCAATACTTTTCCTCACCCCAGGACACTGAAGAAATTTCAAATGAAATATACTTTAACTTGCACATCTAAATATATTATTTACATATTTACATCATTTGTCCTTGCAAGAAATTATATGTTTGGAAAAAGTGGATTGCACTTCGCCGGTCAGCCATCAAAGCAGACTTATCCGGAGCCAGCTCTAAACAAGTCGCACATACCAGCATCATGGAGAGGTGGCGATAAAAAAAATTGCTTCAAAAAGAATGTTGGTGGATGCACACCTTGGAATCTCTCTCACCATTAGGACTTTACATGACAATTAAAAGACAATGCTTTTTTGATTATAATTTTTTTGCAGAGGTGTTCTCTGGAGGGACCTGACCATGTGACTCTATTTCTTTGTTTTATATATATATATATATATATATATATATATATATATATATATATATATATAATGGAACATTTTATTTAGGTTAATAAGTTCTTACTTTTATTAACTGTCTTATAATTTTATAGTTTGGGAGAACATTTGTTTTAATGTTAAAAGTCTTTAAGTGGTATAAAAAGTAATGTCTTTTTTTCATGTTGCACAATCTTATTGTAAGCATGCAAGACTCACAAATGAGTATAATCAATGATAATGGCCACTTTGATATAATATTGTGTTCTACAGTGTTATGGTTTGATTTTCCAGTCCATTGACCATGATCCATCCACTGCTTTTCTACATTAGATTACATTTAGATAAATTACAAAAAGCTAAAGACCCAATTTATTGCCCATCTCTTCCATTTTACATTCATACAGTACTTAAAACATTGTCGGTCCAATGTAGCATGTAAAAGTTTATTTTTGACAAATGGACACAGCACAGATAACATATTTTAAGAATAATATAATACATTTGCTGATTGTAATTGTTTAATAATGTCTTGCACAACATCTAAGCTTTCCTTACAAACATGTGCCAATGTGACCAAGCTGTGAAGTATAATTGGGGTATATTTACTAAGCAGGGAGATTGCAGTGAAAGTCGAATTTGGGGAAGTTGCCCATGGCAACCAATCAGATTTGAGCTCTCAGTTTCATTTTACACTCTGGAGAATGTGAACTCAAATCTGATTGGTTGCCATGGGCAACTTCCCCAAATTCGAATTTCACTGCAATCTCCCTGCTTAGTAAATATACCCCTAAATGTTGCCCTGTTATAAATAATCACTGCCACCCTTACCAGTCAAATAGTGTGTCCGAAATATTTCCATTTTATTTTCATATTAAATATTTGGGTTCTATAAATGGCACCCATATTATACAAATGCAGTAATAGTGTATCATTAAAATACTAATCAATATATTGCATTTTTATTTAATAGACTCTAATAGTCCTTGCTATTGCTAAGCCAACAAACTCAAACAGCTTGCAGTTTAAGCAATTTAGTCTAATAGAGGCAGGTCTTTTTTAATCTGAAATAACCACATATAGAACCCCCTGTAGAATGGTAGCATTTGTGGTTATTTTATTCAGTGAAGCATGAAACTATCATTTGTTGTTGTTGAGGAAAAGTAAGGTTAAACAGGTGCATAGGTGAGGAACAGTGGAGAAACTACCACCATAGCAGCCATAGCAGCTGCTACGGGCCCGCCAGCAGCACACAGACACTGCAGGGCCTGCCTTGGCTACCTGCAATCTGGCTTAGTTCTTTCAGAAAACAATGATACGGCTACCTCATGGACTTGTGGGAGAAAAACGTTGTGCCTTACACACCGGATGAGAGCTTGGCAAGCCCCTTGCTGTATGGACAGAAGTTCTCGTCCTTGGAAGACGAGCAGAGCCGGATATGGGAACAAGGTACTAGATATAAGGATAAATCTTTTTTATGTTATATATATATATATATATATATATATATATATATATAAATACAAATATGAGTCTAGTGTATAGACTGCTATACATAGCAGTTAACCAGGGATTAACAGCGCACAAAACCACAAGTGACAACACCGTATAAAGTTGTACAGATCCAGTAAATAGGCAACAACAATTCTAGAAAGTTAGTTCAGTGATAGTGATATGATATATAAAAACACTACTTAAGAGCAACCTTAGTCACTTTCTCGCATGCGAGTTTTGGTAAGTTTTATGGTGTGTTTGAGGGTGAGTTTTTGGGCGAGTTTGCATTTAGTTGTTGAGTTTTAATTCTCACCCTTGCATATTTGATTTCTCACACCGGTGAGTTTCAATTCTCACACTGGTGAGTTTTTAAATTTGCACATGCGCAGTAACATTTAAAATCTCCATTTTGTTTTTTTTTTTAAAAAAACACCCACTAATAGAAGCCATTTCATGACCTCTGACAATGTAAAAACTCGACACTTCCTGGTTTGGGTCAGTGTGTTTTGGCGAGAAGAAGGGATAGTTGGCGAGAAGGAGGGATAGGAGAGGGTTGGAGGGACAGTGAAGGTTCTACAGATAAGTGATTGTTGATTGATTTTGAGTGCTTGCTGTTTGTTTTAGGTCATCTGTTGTCTGTGTTTTTAGCTTTAATTTATTGTGGTTTGTTTTTTTCCCCTTATTAATACTTGTTGCAGAGAAAGGTTTGTGAGTGTGTATAACTGTGTTTGTGTAGTGTAGATAGTGCTTGATTGTCTTGTGATGTGTTTGTGTGTTTGCTTGTGTGTGTGTGTGTGTGTGTGTTTGCGTGGCCCTGTGTGACTGTGTGACTATTTGTTTGCCTGGTGTTTGTTTGTTTGACTGGGTGAATGGGTGAGTGGGTGACTGGGTGTGGGTCTTTGTCTGTATCTGTATTTTATTTTCCCCCTTTTTTATTTAAATATATCTAGGCCAAATTATGGCTAGTGGGAGAGGGGAGGAACCTGCAGGCAGGGATAGTGAGGGATTGCCAACCCGCCATAAGACAAAGCTGGGGCGCAATGTCAAATTTATCCATCAGGAGAATTGCGCCCTGGTGGAGCCTGTTATCTCTCGTCATGCGGAGTTGCTTGGGGCCAATCACATGAAAACCTCCCACAAGCGCAAGAAGGAGCTGTGGCTGCAGGTAGTGGCTGCAGTCAATGCTGTGGAAGGTGCAAGCGGGATATCTGAAACTGCTGGAAGAGGTTTTCGGATATAAAGAGAGGACTTAGAAAATTTCTGAAGAAAAGAAGCAGACCAGGAAGACTGGTGAAGGAAAGGGACCACCTATCAGCTACCTGGAATATGAGGAGCAGCTCTGGAGTGTCCTCCCTGCTGAGACTCTGGAGGGGATCCTAAGTATATGTTAAGTAATGTGAAAAGTGCCTAACAGATGAACAACACTTTTTATGTGTGTTATTTATTATTTTCAGAAAGTGACTATGATGCTGGGGAGGGCCCTCGTAGTCCATTGGTTAGAACATCACAAATCTGGTCGCAAGCCATCTCCTGTGCCTACTACATCCCGGATGCTGCATAATTGAGACCTCTTCTGGCAGTTGCCTCTGCTCCCAGATCCCCAGATTACTCCCCACGCCTCATCATTGTGTCAACAGAGAGCCTGTTTCCCATCGTCAACTAGCAGGGTGATCAATGTTTTGTATATGTGCAAAATAGTAACTAGTACATCCAAATATAACCGTGACATTTTGTATACCGATTTCAACCTCATATGATGGTCCAAAAACATATTTCCCAACAGTTTACATTGTGCATCAAAGTCAAATCCCTACTGCATCCTAACTGTCATACAGGCATGTGGTGGCCACTCTACTTGCTCATAAGGAATCAGTATAAAAAGGGAATGTGACGAAATCGGAATCTTACTTAAGGGCTAAAACATACCCTCACTGTACAGTAAATGTATCTTCCTTCTCTCACAGAACAGAAGTGCTTCCATATTCAGTACTGTACCGACATACCAAAATGGGTGTTTTACCATTCTATCAATCGGAAAATGGGCTTTTGTCTATGGTCATTTTGATTCATTTTGAGAAAGGGCAAGTATTGTATTTAGTCTATCATACAGCAGATTCACAATTAATAGAAAAGATTCAGAAGCTCTGCCAAGATTTGTTATATATGAATTTAATTAGAGTTGCTAAGATTCCCATGCAACTAGGAAACTGTAAACAATGTAAATGTAATATATTTTCTATAATTAGTTTGCAGTAATTTGACTTAAGACCGAATAACCAGTGTTACACATTAAATTTTTCGGAATTCAGAAAATATGTCTTTCTTACATAAGTTCAGGTAAGAGTCAAAGTCGTTGAAGTTTACATATGTAGTAAAGAGGGAACATTTTCTGGATGGTTGTTTATTAGTTTTTTGCCCACATTTTATTATAGGAAAAGCTATTTGATATTCAGAAAAAGTTTTATGCTAAATTGCTATCTATGTTATGTTGTAGGAAAAGGTATTAATTCAGAAATATGCCGAATACATTAAATAGCTACAGAACTTTATTATTTTCAATGACAATGGTAGGAGGTACATTGAATTTGCATATATTCACATATTTACATCAATCAAAACATGCTACAGGAATTCAGCATTAACCTATTTAGAATGACTTTTTAATGTGCGGACAAAGGTTTGGGGCAAAAGTACAGATATATTTAGAGTATATTCGGGATCAACTATAAATTGGAGTGTTAAATGTTTAATCCAATGTCCATTTCTATGCACAGCAACACTGTGAATGTATTTCTAGAGCATTTCTCCTCCAATTTCAAAATATTTTTATTGATTTCATATCATATTATAAAACAAAACAGAAGAAAAATAAGAATAGTACGTGCCAATTAAAATAACAGTAGTACAAAATAGCTTCTCCCCGCTAGAAATAGTGGCAATAGCAGATACATCTGAGAAATAGCAGGTTATCAGGTAAGCAATTTGTGCAATTTTTTTTACCAAATTTTAGTTCGTTTACATAAGCCATATCGGAATGTCATTTCAAATCTATGATGTCAGAGTAAAAGTAACAATGAAAAAAGCAGCAGCTACAGATAAATAAATGATAAATACAGGGTCCATTTATTCATTTGTTACCAGCATTTATATGCACAAACCACGGCTGCTATGGGTGTCCGCAATTTTAAAGATACTAGCTAGCGTAGACTGGTGAAATCAGGGAGGGCCTACTGTGTAGGTACTAATTTTGTTTCCACTGATAATAAGAAAACTCAGTGAACCAGATTTTGAAACAACAATGAGAAATCTATGTTGGACAGACGGATGTGAAATAAACCTTAGTACATCATGGAATTGATTTGAAGCAAATTTATTGGAGATTTTTATTGGATTTTTATTTAAATTTTTTACATGTAAAACTCAGTTATAATATTTTTTAAGTTAAGGAGTCACATTATAGCTTATTTATTATAACATTACTTTTTGGATCTATAGTTCAAGTTTTAAAGCTAGTATTATTTTATTTCATTGTATTAATTATACAAGTGTGATCAAAACACCTTTGAATGAATTGACTATTTTGCTTGTTTATGTTTTTCTATTATATCATACTTGTCAAAGTATTAATAAATAAAGTACAAAAAAATTATTTAGTTTAATTAGTCCATATTTTACAGGTTCACTGTAGAATATATGGGGATCATTTATTATTGTGAACCACAGAAACAGCTAATTTGTGGCATGTACAGTTAGAGATTACTATTTTAAATATAGACAATCTAGTATATCGTTAGTCTGCTATGCAATACACCTAACCCCACCCAACCAAGTTTTTGATGGCAGCTCCCCCTTTTTCTTACTTATTTATAAAAAGGTGTCTTTTTTTTATTTTATTGAATTTTATTTTTTGGCCTGCATGGAAAGTACTTAGCTTTTGCATATAGAGCTTGAATTCCGCATAGCTTTATGTTTTATCAGTAAATGTTTTAACTGTAAACTAAAACTAGGAAATTTCTTCTCTCAACAGTAATTCTCCTTTCACGCATTCCCTTCAATTACAGTTTAACATGTTTTTTCAAGGTCTACACTTGTTTTTTCATGCACTTTCAAACCTTGGATTCTCTTGGAAGAGGATTCTGAGTTTTAGCACAATGAAAATGCATATCTGCTGTTGTAAATGCATGTGTCATATCAGGGCTCGAAGTGGGGGTTTATACGGGGGTATGCCATACCGGCACTTCTCCCATAGATGTAATTAAAAACTACAAATCTCCATTGACTTCTATTATATTCTCTGTTTCCATACCACCACTCCTAAATGTCCTTACCAGCACTTCTAAATTTCCACTTTGACCACTGCGTCATATGAAAGTTTCTGTCATTAGCCATAGTTTGTCCTAAACATAAGCAGCTTTTGAGTACATCAAGTTTAACCTATTTTGGATTTCCTGTGATAATAATTTTATAATTGATGTTGATACAGACAAAGCAACAGCCGTTCTTGTGTCATATGACTATGGTAATATTTTTCTTACCAGTCGTTCCCTAGATACCTTTCTCCTAAATACATCTATTGAAACTGCCATCACAACCTTCTCTGGCAGTAAATTACACATCTTGACTGCCCTTACTGTAAAGAACCCTTTCCTTTGCTAGGTGCAAAACTTCCTTTCTTAATCTTATTGGGTGACTACATGGGTGTCCTCTGTACAGTTCTTGAGTAAAAAGTTAATGTGAAAGTTCTTTGTACTGACAAATGTATTTGTATACATAAATCATATCACCTCTTGCCAACTTGCCAAGAATTGCTATCCGTTCCTCATAACCCAACCACTGTCTACCCTTTATCAGTTTTGTTGCTCTTCTATGAAAACGTTCCAGTTCTATAATGTCTTTTTTATGGAGTGGTGCCCAAAACTGTACTCCAAGCAGATTTCAGATGAGGCCTCACAAACGATTTATAATGTGGTAAAATCACACAGTCGCCCTCTGCATCTTTTTATACATGCTAATATCTTATTGGCCCTTGCTGCTGATGATTGACATTCAGCCCTATTGCTAAGTCTATTGTCTACAAGCACCCCATAATCCTTCTCTATTGATGACTCCCCTAAATTTATCCCATTTAATCTATAGGTTGCATTTATTTAGCAAACTATAGGTTTTACATTTATCTATATTGAATCTGATCTTCCATTTGGCTGTAATGTTTCTACAATTGCAGCACTTCAGAATAAAGCACAGAGAAACAAGATCACCAATTTTAGCCATGCAAAAGCTCCCACTTTCTTATATAAATATGTGAACACATATCAGCTACTGTGAATCCGTTTTTGCGATCCCTCCTTTATGCACATTTGCAGTAGTTTGACACTGAACTAACACCAAAATTCAGTCCTTTTTGTTCAACATAATTACACTGACAATCACAAATTCATCATTGATACAGCCAACATCATAATGCTTACTGTCCTACCTCATTCGTCACCTTGTGCCCTCTTTTTGCTTACTTACCCTAATCAAAGGTAAGTAATTAGGGATAGGCAGGGGGCGCTGAGAGGAGGGCTAAGGGGTATGAATTACCTGGGTCTAGGTCTACCAGGGGGCCTGTACTGGTGTTTTTTTGTTTTTTTTTTAGTCCTAGCTGACAGTGACTGTCTTCCAATGTATTGTACAGTTCCACCATTAGCTAGCAGAAAATAATGCCTTTATAACCAATCAAAGTATATCTGCTGTCAGACAGGACTTCCCTTAGTGTGACATGTCAGTGTAATTCCCAACAGAGAGTGTCACAAAGGAGAGAAGCAGGAGGAAGACTGCAAAGATAAGTATATTATGTTTAAACTCATTAAAGGGCTGGAAATACAGCTATGCCCCAATGGTTTGAACACCCCCCCCCTTTTCTGACTAATAATAGGAAAGAGGCCCAAGATGTCGTTCCAGGAGCCAGAATTCCTCTTGGTGGCCCTGGAGTTAGGATTAGTAGTGAGGGTTATTGATTAGGCTATATTGGGATTAGACAGATAACCTGTCATCATTGCAAAGTTTTTCAGACTGGTGTTGAGATAACAAACAAGTTGTGTAGAAGAACATCTACTGGTTAACTGTAGCCATCGTGACCAGGCAAACCACAACCTTGATATTTGTAAATACATTTTTAAATACATACCAAATTATTAATTCTTCTTCCTCTTCTTCTATTATTATTATTATTATTATTATTATTATTATTATTATTATTATTATCATTCCTGTAATAAATATTGAAGTTTTTAAAAATCAGTGCTGAAAAGGAGTTAAATTTGCACAAAACTGAATATTTTCTTTTCTGTTTATGTTAACAAATCTGTATTTGTAGACCTTTACAAATCTGACTTCTTTGTAATACACACAGCAGCAGATGTGGTAGCATATGGTTTATAAACTCATATTTATGTTAATACTATGTAAATAGGATTTTAATAAGGCCCCATTAGTGGATTCTTAAATCTTCATATCTATCTGTTTCAGTATTTTGCTTCAAGGCTAGATTGGATTTGACCAGTTTCCCAAGAATCATTAAAAAAATGAATAAGATACAAGATTCAAAATTGCAGTGACAGTGACTCTAAAGCGATTTGTTCAAGAAAAGATATTATTTAAATTTACTTATACACAATTATTGTAATTTACTATACACAAAATAAAAAATGAAAGAACATGGCAATAGAATGAGTTAATTGATTCAACAATAGATTTACTGCAATTATGATGTACAGTTTAGCAAATTTCCCAAACTTCTGCTATATTAAATGTTTTAATTATGTTATCTGTTGTTGTATATGTATCAGATAGACAGAAAATTGGTCTTTCTTTGGTAAACATAATTGACCATTTTAATCTTATTCTAAAATGTAATGTCTGCTAATGTGAAAAATAATTTTACAAAAAGTGCTGGCTTCTAGTACTATTTTTTTAAAGGCAAAACTTCTTCCCACTGAAGATGAACCAGATCTAGGTAATCTATCTTTAGCCTTTATCAGTCCTGGCTCATGAGACCTCATGGGAGAAAGTGTGAAGACTGTGGACTTGATTCAGAGTTTACGGCGGGCACAGCTATTCATCTATTCAGAGCTGCATGTTTTTTTTTTATAAAAACATGCAGCTCTGAATTGAGCGGAGGTGAGATGGACGCGCAGGCCTAAATTCACTAAGCGGGGAGTTTGAATTGAAAAGTGGGGATGTTGCCCATAGCAACCAATCAGATTCGAGCTCTCAGTTTCATTTTACATACTGGAGAATGTGAGCTCAAATCTGATTGGTTGCTATGGGCAACATCCTCACTTTTCAATTCCCATGCCTAGTGAATTTAGGCTGCAACGTGACCATCTTCCCCCTGCACTATAGATATGCTTCTCTAGCCGGAGCTTTCAGCGGGACAGTCCCGCTTTTGGGGGACTGTCCCGCTGTCCCTCCCGATTCCCTGTTTGTCCCGCTAAGGGGACAAACATGACTATTATTGTATTTTCTACTATTGCCGCGTTTCGCGGCGGTCAAAAGGGGCGGGGCTTAGGCGGGTCCGGGGTCGGAGTTGAGTGGTCCGGAGGCGGGGCCGGGTGGATCTGGGGGCGGGGTCGGGCCGGACCGGGGCGGGGCTTAAGTGTCCCGCCCTCGCATCCCCATATGTTGGGAGGTATGATTAAACATGTATTTAAACAAAGTATCAAATACACTGAAATGCAATGAACTGTCTTTCATAAATTGTGTCCAATCAAAGATTTTCAAGAGTGGGCTAAACCATGTTGAATTGCATTTGAGGCAAATTGAATTAATTGCAATCAGTATTACAGGTGAGAGATGATGTTTCCAGCACGAGTGTAATAACAGTGTAACAGTAACACCGGTCAGTGTCTGTGTGCAACATGCAACAATAAAGTATTCTCCCTGCATGCACACACTGACATTCATTTTACCTCCCCTGCAACTCAACATGGTTATACCCACTCTTGAAATGTCTTTCAATTGGATACAATTTATCTTACCGTGTGTACCTAGCTTTAGATATAATTACTATATAACACATTTTAAATGACATTTCTTGAAAGCTGTCAACACATTTAAAATGCCTTTTAAAATATGATGCTAGATTTGTAGACGTGTAGTTACAAAAAAATACTTTAAGAGTGGATTAAAAGAGAGTGTCAACAAACAAACAGGTGGCGCGGTCAGACACCTCCGTCAGATGTAAGTTCGTTTTGATAGGTACAAGTTCGTCCCGCTGTGTGTACTATAACCGTCCAAAAATCAGTCCTCCTCTTGTAGATTTTCTTCTCAAAGGATGTTCTGATCCCGTTCTCCACTGAATCGATGTCTCCCCTTCACTGAATAGATGTCTCCCCAATCCTCCGAACAAAGAAGAAATCTATATGGTGAAATATTGTTTTGTAAGCTTCTACCTCCCTCTGGTAGTGTACTCACATGAGGCTTCGCTTGTATATAGGCAGTTCTCAATGGTCTTTATATTTCCTCCTCCTCTCCAGATGGTGCTCCTCCTCCTCTCCGGGTAGTGAGCTCCCAAAACCGTAGAAAGGAATATAATAGTGAAGCCCTGTATGTTTGGATATCAAATCAATGGTCTTTAGACCTATGCTCACAGACTTCCTCTCTTGATTATAGATCCTTCATATAGCCACTGCCATTCCAGTCACTGTCCACTGTCTCCGGCTCTCCTCCGCCCCAGGTTGTTCGCCACCTGTTGCCGACAAGTTTCCCGACACTCCAGCACAAAAGAGAAAGCAGAGTATGGTGCAATACTGTGGTTCAGATAGTGACCATGTGCTACAGACTTATACTCACAGTGTCACAGAAACTTCGGCAATAGGTGGCGAACAACCTGGGGCGGAGGAGAGCCGGAGACAGAAGACAGTGACTGTAATGGCAGTGGCTATATGAAGGATCTATAAGGATTGAGGAGACATCTATTCAGTGAAGGGGAGACATCAATTCAGTGGAGAACGGGATCAGAACATCCATTGAGAAGAAAATCTACAAGAGGAGGACTGATTCTTGGACAGTTATAATACACACAGCGGGACGAACTTGTACCTATCAAAACGAAGTTACATCTGACGGAGGTGTCTGACCATGCCACGTGGTACCTATTCAATTGTTTATTGATTGTAAAGTGATTTATCTGATAAGATTAAGATTTATTCACACTTTATAATAGGTCCTAGGGGCAGCCATAGTCAATAGCGCCATACCAACCCTCTTTATAGTTATATTAATAGAGAGTGTCATCCGCTATAGTTTAAGATATTTTGTTTTTCTTTCAGAATGTATAACTGTTTCATTCAACAACTTTACTTACTAAAATTGAAATGTTGCTATACTTAACTACATAAAATATTCTACTTTTATAATCATTTTCTGAAACCAGAATTGGCACATCAATAATAATAATGGACCAAATTCAGACCTTAGCCTAAATTTACTAAGCAGGGAGATTGCAGAGAGGTTGAAAAGTGGAGATGTTGCCCATAGCAACCAATCAGATTCAAGCTCACATTCTCCAGTATGTAAAAATAAACTGAGAGCTTAAACCTGATTGGTTGCTATAACAACATCCCCACTTTTCAATCTCCCTGCAAATGTATGCCCTTATATACTGCAGCTCCCATGCATTAAAATGTGCAATGAGGGCATGCAGAGTTCTTTAGAAGTTTTAGAAGTTTTAGAAGTTTTAGAAAAAGTTAGCAAATATAAACATTTTACAGTTAAAGTAGAATGTCTATACTGACACTGAAGTCTTGTTTTATTGTCTTGGGTTCACTGTTACTTCAAAGCAAGACTGCAAAACAAGACTTAGGTGTCCCTACAGCCATTTGGTCAGTGTTATATGTGTGTAACTTTTTTACCTTTCCTTTAAAAATGCCTCACTCAATCAGGGCTGGAAGTGGGGGGGGGGGGTATACAGGGGTATGACATACCGGCACTTCTCTGTTGTAATGGAAAAATGTAAAATCTCCATTGACTTCTATTATATTCTGTGTTTCCACTTCTAAATGTCCATACCACCACTTCTAAATTTCCACTTCGACCACTGCAGTCAATATTAAACTGTGCATCCCCTTTTTATTTCAGACCCTCTTGGATGTCCGCACACATTAATCTTCCTGTAAAGAAAGTGGCAAAACATTTCTATATGTTATCATGTAAAAGGTGAAGCAGACTGTAGTGACACTGAAGTCTTGTTTAGCAGTGTTTCGTTCCCTGTTAATTACCTGTCAGCATCAACTCAAGACTGCAAAACAAGACGTAAATGCACCATGCACATCATATTCAGTCTCTGTACGAAAGCTTGCAGGCTAGAAATGAAAGATGCTAAAACAGAAGTCTGTTTATTGTAATAACATGTAACATGGAATTGGCCAATATTCCCCTATGCTAATTTGGGATGTCATTGAGCTGTGCCAGGTGGTCCATTCTTGCTTTGAGTCTTGATTCCATTGTTTCGTCTGGGTCAGTCTGTTTCCCTGCAATTAAACAATGTTACAGGTGATGTATATGATGTATTTAATGTATATAATCAATTACAATAAATAATACTGATTTCTAATGCTTATACAATGTAAAACTATAAAAAGAAAAATCACCTTGCTCTGCAGTCCAACGAACTGGTTCTGGGGCGTCCCAGTAAGATTACTGAACTAAGCATATGTCTTAGTGTCTAATTTAAATGATTTGGATACTAAGACATCATTTTTTTTTAAAGCAGACTAACACTTCTTCTATGGGCAACATGTTGTCTAAGTGTAATATTGTAGTGTCACATGTTTTAAAATGGCATACTAAGATATTTGATTCAAATTTTCATGGTGATACATCACGTGCTGGTTCCTCTTCTTATTCTTCCAGAGCTGGCATATCTTCATATATTGGTTCTGCAGAATAACATTTTCAGTTGTATAAGTGTACTATAGTTGTTATAACATTATGTTTAAAACAATTAACCAACATTCCTTACACACATAACAGTAGCACAAAATGTTTTCAGTTGACTAAAAGAAAGTACACTTCAAGTATTGAAATAATACCTTCATCATGACCTACAGGTGTTTTTGCTGGTGGTGAGTCTTCTCCTGCCTGTGCAAAGTCTGTTACTTTTTTATTTTATAACTATGGACCAGATAAAGTTACAGCTGGGCAAAATGGTGTTGAATTTCAGTGTCTGTGTACAAAATGCAACATAAGAATAACATTTATTTTATTTTCCTGAAATTCAACATTTTTTTCCCGACGTAACTTTAAATGTTTCAAGTATGTATCTGGTGCTATATTTGTAAGTAACACTTACCCTAAGGTGCTCTACTTTTGTGGGAAGTCATGTTGGAGCTTCACCTTGCATTGCTATATAGTCCTGGAAACAGGTCTCAGAAGGCTAACCTCCACTACAGTCTTGGTCCAGAGGTCCATCTGCTCATAGGATGCCGACTGTCTGTACAGCCTGTTGTGGTGTTCCAGGACCTAAAGAAATAGAAATATAGAAAATTCAGTGCACAGAAGAAAATGTTAAAAATAGAATATCATCTAAATCATCAGCAATTGGTAAATCTATTCAATTTTGCTATTAGCTACACATGTAGAACAAATCTTTGCAATTGAAAAATTGTCTGGAATATAAAAGTGTAAAATAAAAAAAAAAAAAAGCAGTTGGGTTAAAAATAGGATCTAGGATTAATCTAACGTATGCCTAAAGCTAGAGTCAATTTTTCTGAATGTTAAACATGACCAACGAAGCTGACGCTTCGGCTATAGAAGCTGTAGCCTATGCACTTATAGCTACACTGAAGCAGGGAAGAGGAGCATAACGGATGCTCCTTTTACCTGCGTGTGATTCAGAGATGGGTGAAACACTCAACCTTTGAATTGCCCGAAGTGTGCAGCAGCTCCCTGCGACCATTATTATATCTTACAACTTTTGGAATATTCTAAGGCTATTTAAGTTATTTTGAGATAACTTAATGCAGTTCAAACCCCCGTGTGTGTATATATATATATATATATATATATATATATATATATATATATATATATATA
>JABWIB010002320.1:35423-47681 GCA_016617825.1 Platyplectrum ornatum | reverse complement strand
GGAGGGATCCAGAGGTAGTCAGGTAAAGGGAGAGGGACGGGGAGAGCAGTCTCCAGGTCAACCCAGGGTTTAGAGCCACGCGTAAGTGTCCAGTCACGTAGATGAGCCAGTATACAAGCCTCCTGATAGCGCCCCAAGTCCGGCAGGGCGAGACCACCGCAACGTTTAGGGAGCACCATGCGAGAATACGCCAGTCTCGGAGACATTATATATGTTTTAACTGTTATCTTAATTGTTAACTTCCCATCCTTTTATTGATACTGATCGATACAGGCAGATGGCATAAAAAAATAATTGGTTGGGTGATTGAGTGGATTTTTGACATGTAGCACATTGTAATAATGGCAATAATGAA
This sequence comes from Platyplectrum ornatum, assembly GCA_016617825.1. Lineage (NCBI taxonomy): Eukaryota > Metazoa > Chordata > Amphibia > Anura > Limnodynastidae > Platyplectrum > Platyplectrum ornatum. Next base: position 47,326 of record JABWIB010002320.1, on the reverse strand, counting down.
AAACTTTAAATAAGCATATATTTTATAATATGAATTTGTCAAACATTTACTACATATGGTTATTTGACGAGGTGTCAGGCGGGCACTGAATTATGAACTGATTCCAATAAGGTAGAAAGTTGTAAATTGCACATGGTATGTCAGTGTGTCTAATATATTGTTATAACATTCTCCATTAATCAGAAAGGCTTATTTCATAAAAATTGCATTTTTCTTTGTTCGCAGCCACCTAGGGCAGCTCAAATGTCTAGAACAGTGCCATGTTCCCTGTGGCTAGGAGGTTAGATTATCTTTTGAAGCCATGGTGACCCCTAAATCCCTTTCCTCTTCTGTATTTTGTAATGTAACGCCATTAAGGGTATTGTGAGCAATTCGGGTTTTTGTGCATAATTTTGCATTTTATGGCATTAAACTGCAGTTGCCACACTCTTGACCATTCCTCCAGTATTCCCAGATCATCCNTCATTGTTGTTACCCCTCCTGGTGTGTCTACCCTGTTACATATGTTTGTATCATTTGCAAAAAAGCATATTTTAACCTGGATACCATGTGTCACCAATAAATAAAATAACACCGGTCCAAGTACAGATCCATGGGAACTCCCCTGGTAAACGTACCATGCCCTAAATGGATGGTAATATAGTTTCCTCAACTCCTCCATGACAGCCCATATTCCTATCCCTGTACTAATGGTATTTGTTATCCCTGTAATCTTTTAAAGAAACTGGTGTTCCGTCTATTATAGGTCCAGTGTCTTCATTGCAGGCATTGCTTCACTGTCAGGCACAGGCCTCATGGCAGATGGTAAATTCAAGTATGTCACAGAGTGCTTAACTTGAAACTTATACGTTTTGACAAAGACTGGCTAGAGGGTTACCAGTTTTGGAACAGTTCTGCCACATTTCTTCCATTATTCTTATATAATGTCTGTTCCAGAACTCCTCTTACCCCTTTACTTTATAGCTTACTCCAATGACTAAAGATTGCAACAAAACTTGAATAAAAATTTAATAACTGTAAACTGTTAAACTTTTCGTAATTTCATTAAAGTTTTGTCTGTATATTGACCTAATGTGTGAAATAACTAAGTAGGAAAAAACATAATATTTGTTTATATTATATTATTATTTTTTCCACACAATGATTAAGGGTCCATTAGTCGCTGCAAATGTCCCATATTTAAAATAGATACAGCTGACAGCTGTAAATGGATCTGATGTGGAACTCTTTTTGAATTACATAACGTTATGTTAACTTAATATTTTTTTATATAATATTTAAACATCTGAGCCTTCCACGGATGGATTTGGATGGTATCAATGTTCCGATATAGAAATCACTTTGGTGACTCGCTCAGGCATCCACAAAATTTAGTAGAGAGGTAAGTTGTTTGATTGAGAGCCTTTACAGGGAAGTAGTGAGATGGAATGGTGTCTGAAAGCAGAAAAGTGNATGTTCCATGGAACCTCTTTTAGCGGTGAAGACACGGGTCATAATAGGCCAGTGCCAGTGGGTGGGAGAGGTTGGTTACAGTGCCGGACTGTTTCGCCAAGAAACACAAGTGATTTGGTTGCAGTCAAATACATGTCAGCTGTGGGCCTGAATTATACAAATGGTGCATCTGCCTGAGGGGCATGGTGAAGTCCTGTGCCATTGGATTCTCAAATGTATGCTCACCTCTCTGATTCCCACTCCAGGGATTGANAAGTGAAATGACAGTCTCCCACTGTGAGTGGTCTTTAAAGTGAGTACACTCCTGATGCTGCTGGGCGGCCTGCAATGGACACTCAGCCACCGATGCTCAGCATGTTGAACTTCCAGGAGGAGGGGAAAATCACCCCTGCAGCTAAGCTCCCACACCAGTCAGCACCATACTCTGTGATCTTGACTCCAGGACATGGGCTGCCATGCTGCATTTGGCCTGCAATCTCAGCTGTCTGCTGCATGGAGAAATAACGCCCCCTGAAGATCACTAGCAGATGTGCACCGATGCCTGTTCAGGTGAGACACCTTTCCAGCCCCTCACTGGTGAGAAGGTGCCCGGAGGCTGCTCTGAAATCCAGGAGGGGATCTGCCGGGTCAGACCGTTTGTCTGCAGCACGGGGGGAAGGTTCAAACAGCTCTCTCTCTCTCTCTCTCGATCCAGATCCAGATGTACAATCTCGTGATTTACACTCATGACAAGCTGGGGTACACTATAAGATAAATCGTCCAATCGGAAAATTGGATGAAAATGGAAATTTTTTTAAAAGTATTGGAAGCTGCCATACACTGTACAATAATTGTATGGTAAAAAAAAACAAAGTATGCCAATTAGTACTTCCAAACGTTTTTTTTTTATCGTTTGATTTATGCTTGTTGTTAATGGTTAATGGCACAATTATTGCAAGTGGCCATACACTGAACGGCTTTTGTTATCGGCCGATCGTTTAAAAAAATCATTCACATACACTGAACGATTTTTTCAAAAAAATTACACTATCANGGANGAAACCATGTTGAATTGCAGGGTAAGTAAATTGAATTGATTGCAATCAGTATTACAGGTGATAGATTATGTTTCCAGCACAAGTCTAATAACANTGTAGGGCTGGTCAGTATGTGTGTGCAAAATGCAGAAATAAAGCATTTTCCCTGCATTCAAACATTAGCATTCATTTTACCTCCCCTGCAATACAACATGGTTTTGCCCATGAGAGTGTAAGTCTTGAGAGTGTAAATCTGATTCTGGCCCTAAGAAACTGTAATGATGAAAGTTACTTACCTGCATTTTTATTAGTAGAAAAGAGGATTTCATATTTTAAGTCACTCTTTTCTTTTTGCAGGTCTCTTTGCTCTGTCGATCATTTGCTGCTATATTGTTCTTTTCACATAGTAGCTGTGGGTCACATAGTGTGTGGAAGTGATTTCATGTTGTGTGTGTGGTGCTCTGCTATTAACAACCGCACTCTGTTCATTCATGTTCAAACGTAATTGATCAAAATCGCATGTCTCTTAATAAAGGAGCCGCTGTACACATACTGTTTAAGCACTGTCTAGCTAGTATCCCATCTACAGGAGTATTGGTAATTAACCCTGTTGAGAATTATTTGAACCACACAAATTTGTTAGACCCTAAGTGCCTCCACTGCTCGCCCACTGAAACCACTTGGGCAGAAGTCTCTGTAGTTTCAGTCGATGAGGGAACAGAGACCACTAGTAATAAACTACACATGTTTTACTGACAAATTGTTTTACTTACCAAATGAAGACTTCTCTGTCTCTCCTGCAGCCTAAATTGTCTGGCTGCAGGAAAGACAGAGAAGTCTTCATTTGATAAGTAAAACTATTTTTCATATATAGGAATGTGTGTGTTTGCGATGCTGTTGTAAGTAGAAGTTGGTCATATGTAAAACAAAACAAAAAAACCATATGTTTTTAACCATATAGGTCTGAGCTTTTCAGTGTTGTTGTTCATACATAGGTTGTGGTACTAGGTCACCTCCTCAGCCTCATGCACACTGAATGCAGAAGTGTCCATTTAAACCTATTCAGAATTGTGTTTCTCCTTTAACTCCTTTATATGCAAACCACCTGCATGTCCCACCTGGAAAAAGGAAATATGGTTCCAATTGATGGCTTATACCCTGTTCAGAGACATGTCTATTACCCAGAACATTTCATTATTGCCCGGATTTAGTGAACTGCCTGGGTGCAGAATTCTTTGTGAACGCCCGAGCAGAGTGGCGCAGCTGTATTACCCAGNACATAAGCAGGGTTTTACCCTGCTTAGTTCCGGGTAGTTGTATCTAAGAACGGTGCCTGCCCAGGTAATGTTACCCAGGCAGGCACTATGCTGTAATGTATCCTGGTCATTGGTGTATACATGTATACACTGCTCCCTGCTGCACCACTCTGCTATTAAAATGAGTGCTGCATTTACCAAAGAACCACACTGTCGGTATACGCAGCACTTGTTATATTAGCAGAGTGGTGCATCAGGAGCAGTGTATACATCATTCACGTGACGATGTATACACAAGTGGAAGCATGTGAAAAAAATGTATACAAAAATACAAAATTAATCATTGCATGTATTATTTTTTTTATTACTTTGTTTTTTCATTTTTTATTATTTTTATTATTTTTAATTGTTCTTTATATTCTTTTTTTGTTCTTATTTTTATTATTTTTTAAGTATTTTACCTTTTTATTTTTCTACATTTTAATTATTTATTTCACATAAAATTTTTTGCTTTAATACTTTTTTGTTTTTGTAATTTTTTATTCTTTTTTTCATTATTTATTTCTTGTATTTAATTTTTTTCTTTTTTTGTGACAGCACTTTTGAAAGTCAACCGCAGCTCTATGATGATGATTAAACTTTATGTGTTACCTAACTACCCTAGTTCAGTGTGAACAGTGTTGACCAGGGTAGTTTGTGAATTACCATGGTAATTCAGCAGTGACCAGGGTAATTCAGAGCTTTAGCAAACTACCCTGGTAGTTAAAAACAATTACCAGGGTAGTCCGTGTGAATGGGGTATTAGATTCAGTCTGCTTAGGTTTACANATTATTTATTTCACATAAAATTTTTTGCTTTAATACTTTTTTGTTTTTGTAATTTTTTATTCTTTTTTTCATTATTTATTTCTTGTATTTAATTTTTTTCTTTTTTTGTGACAGCACTTTTGAAAGTCAACCGCAGCTCTATGATGATGATTAAACTTTATGTGTTACCTAACTACCCTAGTTCAGTGTGAACAGTGTTGACCAGGGTAGTTTGTGAATTACCATGGTAATTCAGCAGTGACCAGGGTAATTCAGAGCTTTAGCAAACTACCCTGGTAGTTAAAAACAATTACCAGGGTAGTCCGTGTGAATGGGGTATTAGATTCAGTCTGCTTAGGTTTACAGAAAGTAATACCCCTTTTACACAGACTACCCTGGTAAATCTGTTTTTAACAACCAGGGTTGTTAGCTATGGATCTGAATTACCCTGGTAATTAACCCTATTCACAGTGATGAATTACCCTGTTAATTCACAAACTACCATGGTCAACGCCGTTCACATTGAACCAGGGTAGTTACTAGTAATTTTAGCGCTGTTCACACTGAGCACACTACCCAGGCAGTTGACTGAACTNCCNGGGTAGTTTACTTCAGTGTGAACGGGGTACAAGAGAAAGTTGTTTGGGTTAAAATGAAACAACATCTGTTTTAAATTATTTCAACCTTGAGAGCTTATAACGTTCATATGATTTTATGTATTTATTATTTGGGTTTGTTTTTTTTCATGGGCACATTTTTTTTAAATAGTTTTAAATAGCAGTAAATAAAACCTTTGCCCTACTGAATAAATGTTACTAACAGAGAATTAGACAGGTGACAGAAACTTATTACACAGCTCAAAAGCAAACAATGTATAAGATTCCAGAGGAACAAAATCAAGGGGCTTGCAAGGTGTGGTTAGCTATTTGGGTGAACTAATACATGTTGGCAGTTGTTATGTGGGCTTTGTGTGTTTACCTGGAGTAGAAACACCTGTGAGTTGTTACAAAAAGATATGTTGTTATATGTGGTCATAGCTATAAATTGTAAGATGATTCTGGTGTACAGAATGACAAAGCTGTAGTTAAGTGTAGTTAAGATTTCCAGATTTTACAAATAATATTATTCAAGATAATGTTCAATATTGTTCTCACACTGTACAATAATTTTCTGTGATTTTAACTATCATCATTTCGAATGATCAAAAGAAAAATATTGTGCCCCTCTTAAACAACTTATCAGCCAATAAATTATAATGTAAATAATGGGTTGACCTCAAACCTAGCCACCCACTACAGAGATTATCACTGCCAGCAGGAGTGATGGAAAAAGTCCTAATATCAATGGCTCTCCCACATCTCCAACTGGCAGCGCCAGTCCTGGCAGAAGANGGAGAGCTGTGTGTAGTCAGAGTAACTGATTCATGAAGCTTGCACTTGATATGTTTAAGCATAACTAAAGATAAAATGATTGGACCAAAACGGTCCTTGTACTATATTTAGCCGTTTGGAAAATCTGATCACTTTGGGTGATCATAAAAACAACAATCAAAAGCATGAGCTATGTTTCTCCTGACCAGGTCTGGTTTAAACCTTGTGCTGGTATCAAGGTATACAACTGATAAACATATGTAAGCTTTACCATTTCAAATTTAGTTTCAATTCAAAATAAAATTGTAATTCAAAATTGCAAAAATTTTTGATATTTTTATAAGATTTATAATAGGTGTATTATGTTAATGCTTACGTGAATTTATCTTTTCTAATATATTTGATTTTTTTATTTTTATAGATTTCTTATGTTGATTCCAGAGCAGTGCACCTTGCTTTCCTCTTTCTTCGTGGACTAATTACTTTAATGGGTGCCAACAGTGCTTGTGGCTACCCCTTTAATATGTTGGATCTGATGCCATGGAACACATTTGATGGAATGCTCTTCCATCAGAAGTACCTACAGTGCCATGGAAAGAGACCAGTAGAAGAGATATTAGACAAAAAAGTATGTAAATGTTTTATTATTGTGGTGTCACAGCTTCACAGCATCATATCTTCAACATTATGGACTAGATCCACACTTATTAGTTTAGGTGATTTCCACAAGTCACTTGTCTAAAACACCTAGGCGTATATTTACTAAGCATTGACATTGCAGTGAGATTGAAAAGTGGGGTCAGATTTCAGTTTACATTCACCAGAGTGTAAAATGAAATTGAGAGCAGCTCGAATCTGATTAGTTGCCATGGGCAACATCCCCACTTTCCAATCTCACTGCAATCTCACCGCTTAGTAAATATACCCCCTAAACTGTAATATCTGTACATATATATGTACTCTTACTTAAAACTATAGTAAGTAAATATGCTTAGGATCAGAATGAACAAAGGTATAATTATCTTTTGGTTGTTTATGTGTACTATGTGANGTTAATATGAAAATCACAATTCTTGTCAGTGTCACACTACATACATATTAAATATGTATTTTTTCTTTAATTAGCAGTAAATATATATAACTAAAGTGATTGGTCTTCGCTACAAAACAATCATCTAAGATAACCATTTATTACTTACTCTATTTATATTATTAATATGCATTATTTTTACTAGCTAACCATATTTTAAACTTGTTTCATGAGGAACAAAGAAGGTTCCTGTGTTTATGATTACTCTGATCTTTGGAAGAGGCATGCTGTTTTTCTTGTTAGAGGTGTATACTTTAAGTTAAATGTACAGAAAAGGTATTTATTGTTTTCACTCAAAACACATTTTGCAATCCACTGGGCTGAATACTATGCTGGTGTTTTTTTTTTCTTCCTTATAGTGCAATCCTAAATTCTGTACATGCACAGAAATTATACTCCCTTCACATTCTTCACCACTTCTGTACCCTGAGCCCTACTTTAAATTTTATGGACCAACCCCACATAAAATGCATGTACTATGTGATACTGAAATACCTCCCCTTGCCCCCCTTTATTGAATTACATCCCCAGAATTTTAAAGAATAGAAGGAACAGGTAGAAATTTTATTCATTGAACTCACTTATTACCCCGTTCAGATTGCCTAATAAAGCCGTNGTTTTCAGCTNAAACGACGGCCATAGTGTAAAAGGCGCCGTTTGAAGACAATCTGAACGTTGCCTTTTCAAAACGGCGCCTGAGAATAAAGAAGGTTTTTCGCCGGTTTGCTGGCTTTCTTAAAGCAAACTGAACGCCAGCGCGTATGAGGGGGGTGATTGGCCTAAAAAGACATGTGATCATTACGATCACAGTCTTTTTAGGTTACCTCCCCTACACACAGGACGCCGGCTTCCCTGTAAAGCCGGCGTTTCCTGGAAGACTTTCTGCTGTAAGCCGCCGTTTTCGGCTTTTACACCGCAGGCAATTTGAACGCGGTATTAAATTCAACATATTTTTCTCCAGGAGTAACTTTCCACCTGTTTTCCACTTTTATAAACTTTTTCATCTGCAAGACTCGTTTTCAACTTAAGTTTCTTGTTTCTTGCTCTGCCTTTTATACACAACAATACACCTCCTGACACTTCTCTTTGGTTGCTGTACATATGTAAATAAGAGTTGGTTAGGAAAATAATAGAACATATATACACTGGGTTAATATGTCTGTTGCAAAATCTGAATTTATTATTTATTTGCAGTTACACATTTTAAATTCTTTGATCCATTTTACTGTGCAATTCATTTTTATTCACTGCATAAGGTACATTTTTACTATTGAATGTTTGTGACAGATAAATTGTTGAGATAGAGCTGACAGTACGCTTTGTCAGCCTAAACATTCTGTTTACCTGTTTTCCAATCATTCATTATGGTGAGCAGAAATAATGAACAATACAAAACATATTTTAAACATGCAGGAAAGGGTATTTGTCTTTCTTTACCACTGGTTCTGCATTCCAAAGGCACCTGTGCAAATACATCTCTGAATTTCTTTATGATTAATGATTTATCATCACAAAGCATGTACACGTTTCTGTAATGGTTAATACAAAACTGCACATATACTTCATAACTTATCATTATGCAAGACCTTTCATATAGTTCCTCTGTGTGACATATAATGATAGACATGTAAAAGAGCATGTAGCAAACAGCATGCATAAACCAAATTAAAAAAGGCTTTCAATGTTGTTTAGTATGGAATGTGAAGGAATATGTCTGACATTTTAGAAACTAATTCTAAACTTCTTTAAAACATGGATGTGGCCTAACTTAAGAGAGAGGTTTGACTTTAATTACTTTAGCTACAGAGAGGGGTATATTTACTAAACAGGGAGATTGCAGGGAGATTGAAGACTGGGGAAGTTGCCCACGGCAACCAATCAGATTCAAGTTCACATTCTCCAGTATGTAAAATGAAACTGAGAGCTTGAATCTGATTGGTTTCCATGGGCAACTTCCCCAGTCTTCAATCTCCCTGTCATCTCCCTGCTTAGTAAATATACCCCAGAGACTTGCCTATGGTTTTCCAACATACGGTTATTTATATGGTCTATATGTATTAGTGAGACCCGGTGGTCGGAAGTGACGTTACAAGTGGGGACTGGCCTTATACAAGGGGGCGGAGCATAGCCAGCCCCTACCTTCTATTAAACAATCCCTGATGCTAACCTCCCCTTCTATAAACCATTTCCTCTTCGCAGCCCTACCTTAATCTTCCCCTCCCTCTCAGCATTCCCCTTCTAATAGCCAGCCTGCCCCGCCTCCCCCCCCCACCTCAACTATTAGATTTGTCTGTGTCAGTTGCTTTGACGGGTCAAGGGGTGGCAATCGGATGGAGTATTAAATAATAGTAAATAAATAGTAGTTAAAAGTAAATAGTAATATAATAAATAAAAAATATTGTGCCAATTTTACGCATCCATTAATGTTAAATTAGAATCCTACACTCCTTGAAAATACAGACTGCTNATCTAACAGCTACAAATCACAGTCCATCCATATTATGATGTAGCTAGTGAAGTAGAAAATTACTCTTTCAGGTTCAAAATTCTACGTTCTGCGTAGAAGTGGTGGTTTTAGCAATCACCTGGTTAAAGTCTCTGTATGTAACTGCAGTAGCCTGTCGTGGTAGGTCCTGCAGCTATCCAGATCCTCAACAGTATTATCTTTCATCTGGTAAACAAGATACCGTATATACTCAAGTGTAAGCCGACCTGAATATAAACCGAGGAGCCTAATTTCACCTAAAAAAAACTGGGATAACTTGTTGAAATCATACAGAACAACAACTCGAGTATAAGACAGGGGGGGGGGCACTTTCAGCTTAAAAAAAGGTAGCCTCCTTCCAATCAGCAGATTTCTATTTGTGCAGTAGGTCTTTATTCTTTTGTTAATTTAACCACTGGGAAGCCAAATGCTCAGCTCAGGCAACGTTTTTCTTTCTATTAAACTTTCTCTTTCTATAAATTAATAACTTTTAATTTACAAACTAAACTACATTTACAAAATAAATTAATATATATTGTTATATTATTATTATTTGTATACTCCATGGGCCAGATTCAGATTTACACTCTCAGGGCTTAAACTCATGGGCAAAACCATGTTGAATTGCAGGGGGTAAATGGTTTTACCCACTCTTGAAAAATGCTTAGATTGGAACAATTTATCTTATAGTGTATGGCCAGCTTAACACTTTTTTGTGTGTCCAGGCACTTTGCCCTAAAACATCACTGTGATCCAAGAGGACTATCAATTACTGGTTTAGAAGAAGATAGAAAGGAGTCGCAATAGATATGAAAAACTGTGTCACCAACAAATAAAATGAATGTTTGACCTACAAACCATATATCCAGAAAATCCAAATAAAGGTATAGAAATCAATAGTATAGGTATAAAATTATATATATAAAAGAACAAAAAAAAAAATATCAAGTAAAAAAAACATTTGCTGTGTAAACCATGAGAAAACATGAGAAAAAAAATAAAAATCAAAAACAAAAGGAGATAAAATAAAAGGATCAAAGAGTATAAAAATTAATATTAATGTATTTAAGGATTAAGTTGTAAATTAAGAGATGGCAAATAAATGAATTGTTAGCATAATACAAAAGTTAAATATATATGGTAACATGGTTTTATAACTGTCATTAAGATATGTTTAGAGTATAATTTTCTACTATTATCCACTATACAAGGAAGTATAGTACAAAATGGAACATGTGTGTGTACAAAGTAGCAACATTGTTAACAGAGTTTAAAATAATATATTATAAAGTATACAGAAAAAATGGAGTACAAGAACAGTGAAAAAATAAGTACCGTTAGAAATGAAACAGAAAGCATAGTTAAAATAACATCAACATAGCCTTATAATGAAGGAAAAGTGTAACAAAGTTGATAAAGGCAGAGAAAGTCTCAGGAGAGATAGAAGGGTTGAGTTAACATGCTATGCGGGACTGACAGGAGACATTGGGATAAGGACGGAGAGGGTAGAAAGATTAGGTGTAGGAGGGAGAAGTCCAACCTGAAGAAGTGGTTCAAGGGAGCGTCTTGGAGGGTGGTGGGTGTTATAGCTTAATAGACTGAGGTATATTAATAAACATGCATCATTTCCGATGTTGAAGTAGTAGTAGTTTGATTGGTTAGTTTGCTTGCTTNTAAATGGAGCTACTGTTTTGCTTGTTGGGAGGATGTTAGGAAGAACCTGGTATATATATATAGTACACTGTCAGGAAAGACAGAATAGGAAAAGGAATAGTGGAATAATATATTGTCCTCTGCACTACAAATCCCAGCACCTTGCTGCCAGCAGTTTGTCAGGAACCCTGAAACTTACACAACAGTATGTATAGGACTATATCTATCCCACACACTTATCACCAATTTGTCTACGTCCCACTGGTCACTAAGCCCTGGTNTAGATAACCTACATACAAGCATACATGCAATTAAACAGAAGAAGAGAAAGACATGGTAGATTCACCATTATGAGAGAATGACATTCTGGCCTTGGTTGCCAGAGAAAGGTGACATATCTATAAGCGCAGCAGTGACACCCACTGGAAATATAATTAGCTATTTCTCTTGCCCTCTTTTTAAAGACTTCCTTGTCTTCCTACTACTCCCATTTGATAACCAGATGGTGATTGGTGCATGGGTTCTGTCCATCCAGCGGTGAGAATCCAACTTAAGGAACTAACAGCCAGATTCAGATTTACACTCTCATGGGCAAAACCATGTTGAATTGCAGGGGAGGTAAAATGAATGTCAGTGTTTGCACGCAGGGAGAATACATTATTTTTGCATTTTGCACACAGATACTGACCAGCGTTACTGTTACACTGTTATTAGACTTGTGCTAGGAAACATCATCTCTCACCTGTAATACTGATTGTAATTAATTCAATTTAC
>JABWIB010002320.1:9100-26427 GCA_016617825.1 Platyplectrum ornatum | reverse complement strand
AAACTCAGAATCAGTTGGATACGTTAAAGCATTAAAAAGTTATTACCACATAAAGTGTAACGTCAGATTTGTTTTTGATTTTTTAATTATTATATATGTGTGTGATAATTTTTTTTAATGTGTGTAACACATGCTTTCATATATTTATATATTTTTTTTTTCCTTCAAAAATTTGCCACATAACTTGCATTTGTATCCTAAATTTTCTGGAGGAATACATGTCAATACATTTTCAATTACTTTCTTATGTGCATAGCCCATGCATGATGGACATTATTTATTATTAAAGAGTTTTATAATCTGTATTTTATTATTATTATTTTACACAGATGTACAAAGAAACACCAAACACCTTAAGCAATGTTCAAACCAAGATCTGATCAGTTGTTGAAATCTTTAGGGCTCACATATTGCCTGGAAAGCTCTGTTATTTGCTTTTCTAATGTTATTTGTTGAGGTGAAATGAATATAAACTTACTTACATTAGTTCAACTCATAGAGGTACATATTACTTAAGTCAATAGTACACATCATTTGAGTGATGAGTGAATATTTGTGATTACTAAGTACTTTCAGACAAGCTCTGGATTTTCATATTTTTACAGTTTTCATTTCNTTATTAATTACATACATAGGATTATTCAAATAATCTCCTTTGGTTCCTGTGAATTTAATGCTAGCATGACTTCAGCCATTATTTTGTAAAAACAAAACTGCAAAAGTAAACTGACCCATTTATATGACTTTTCTTTTCTCTTTTTCTTTTACTGACCAGACCATGTTCAGCTTCTTGTACTGCTGTCTTTCCTTGTCTATCTGTTCCTCTATAGCATTCATAATCACAGCATAGGATCCCCTTGCATTCTCAGCTATGGCAGCTCTGTGGGAAATCTCTGCCTTTCTCTTATACAGCCTACACAACCATCAAATGCATGTCAGCATTTCTCTACCATACATGTTCTTTTTTAATGAACAATGCTGATCCAGGCTCTCTTTTCCTCGCAGATGCGGGATTTGAAACATTTGGACTGGACTATTGAACTGAGCCAGAACCGAACCACTTGAATCAGAATGACTCATGAGTCAGAAAAACAATGTAACTCATTCTGCTCTACAGAAACAGTGGAGTGCACACAATGTCAGAACATAGCTGTGACACCCACAGAAGCTTAGATATACTCATGAATAGATTGGATTAGAATAATAATAAAGGAAATATTGCAGCAGGGTGAAAATAAAGTGATTTTGAAATGTACCTTCTAAGCAGTGATGAGCTGAACTTGTTGAATCTGATGAACTAGTGAACTGAGTTAGTGAGTGAACTACTTGCAGGAGAATGACTCATGAGTCAGCACATGTAAGTGTACTGAATCATGAGAAATGAGTAACAGTGCAGCTGCAGATTAGCACCTATACACCCAATAGAAGGTTTAGTAGCAAGTGTTTGGACTAATAATAGGACAGTGATTGTATCTTAGAAAGGTGAGTAGCATGACACATAGGCCTAAATTTACTAAGCGGTGAGATTGAAAAGTTAGGATGTTGCCCATAGCAACCAATCAGATTCGCGCTCACATTCTCCAGTGTGTAAAATGAGACTGAGAGCTTGATTCTGATTGGTTGCTATGAGCAACATCCCTGCTTTTCAGTCTCACTGCAATCTCACTGCCTAGTAAATTTAGGCCATAGACTTTGCCTAGGTGGTGCAGATGCTATGTTTTTTTTTTTTTACTATATTTGGCTTTGCTGGACTTGAGATAGCTGTTGGAATCTCTATCAGTCTGTGTCTAGTCTCTTTCACTTGCTTTTGTTCCTGATCAATTAATCTTTTCCTGAGCATTGAACTGAACTGAACAGACAGAACCAGGGTGGGGCTTGGGCGGGACTGGGGACTATTTGCCGCCCAATAGGTTGGGAGGTATGACATACCATATCAGCTGTCACATCACATCGCTGTCTAATACATGTTAGCTCCATAGTACTAGTTATAACATATTAGTCCTCTTTTTTAACTTTAGGCAACTTTAATGAAAATTTTATTAAATCATTTTTATTATGCTGTATTTCCACATTAGAGGGAACTTGAAATCGGTGTTAATAAAAATTGTCAATTGGTCTATATAGCACAGAGGTACATGACACTGGAGGAGAGGTTTTGGGTTATCAAGGAGGGGAAGCAGGTACTGATATAAAATATGCAAAGGGATGTAAATACTAAATACAGCTACATAGCATGTTATATCCCAGTGGCCAACATGAAACTTTTATGTGTTTGTGTAGTAGACAAAGCAACCAGGGTTATCTGTGCACCATCCTGTTCCAATCGAATTTTTTTTCAAATATTCATCATTGGATCAGTGTGTGTTTGGATCAATTTTGGAGTGGTGCCTTTTCAGTTCATAAAAGTTATGCATGAACTGAACAGTCAGCCACTTTCTTTCGTTTAAAATTGAGATGTTATCTTGGTGAAAGTGTAACCATCAATTGTGCAGTAGGTGTTACTTCTCCTGGACATTGTTTGTCAAAACAAGTATGAGCCACACAACCAGCATCTAGCGTAGTTTGCCACTGAAAAGAAACAATGAAGCTTTTTAATATGAGACAGGGTGTGTTTATAGCACAATCAGATGTTTATGTTCAGATAAATGATGGCCACAGTCTAATTGGTTTCTGTGAACAACAGCTATATATCTATCTCTATATCTGGTGCTGAAAACGGCACTCACTGTAATGTAGAATATTTGCTCCTGGTGCTTGCCGTATCAGTCATGCATCCAGGTAGTGAAGAAGGCACCTTGTTGGAAATATCCTGAGTAAAGTGTGTTTGCACTGGCTCCCCAGGTTAATTCAAGGCAGAGCGTTCTGCGTGGCCACCATCCTAACCGATGTGCGTTCTGCAATACCCACCCCCAGCAGCTCCAGACCCCGCTATGAGATGAAACTGGAGACAATACTTAATACTACACAATTATCTCAACGCTAGCAGAGGTCATACTAGCCTTATTATCTTGTGAGAGTGTGGCTTCTTTAGATTCCTGCTGCCCTTAATGTTTTGCTGATGAGACTGTCTTGCTGTTGTTTGGAGATTTTATTTTTCTTTTTTGAGCCTGGAACTTTGCTATTCAGCCGATGCTATGACCCTTAATAGGTGTTTAGCCTGATATAGCGCGGAGGAAGATTCCTTGCAAGATGGATGTGCTATATGCAACTAAGTTGATAGAGTACCAGCTAACCAGACTGTTACTGAATGAACTGAGAAGGATATAATAACAGTGATACGGTTGGCAGTAGGGTTACTAACATAGATATATTACCTAATCAAGGATATGTGTATAAATTAAATATAATCAACTCTAATAAAAATAATCCAAAACTGCTCCAGATATTAAAATCTAAACAAAGAAAGTGGCTGGTTATATTAAACACAATTGTATGACCACATGCATGAATATACACATATTTTGTATCTGACTCAATGCTCAACAAACCTACATGTGGGACTGAGAGTCCATGGATCACTTGCACAAATTAGGGGATAAGACCTCTCATTTTCATTTTACATACTGGAGAATGTGAACTTGAATCTGATTGGTTGCTATGGGCAACATCCCCACTTTTCAATCTCACGTCAATCTCACCGCTTAGTAAATATACCCCCTGGACTCTGATACTTACGTTTGTCAGGATCCTTGTAGGTCTTTACACATCCTCTGGTATTGCGAATAACACTGAAAATATAAATTGGATGTAAAGACCCACTAATTTATACTGGAGGGAAGATATAGTCCTATGCGAGCAATCTGTGTCTCACAACTTTCAAACTAAGATAGCGGCTGCTAGATGTGTTTTGATTCACCCTATGAGGTAATATCTAGGATGCGCTATTTGGCCTGAATGGTTGGACTATCTCACACGGGAGTGAGGCTTTTTATATGGATGGCTTGGATACTTAGCCTGAGCTCAAAATTGTGTCAACTGGTTTTCTATTATTTTCTTCATGGCCTAACTCTATTTGGAACTTCATCTATGTGAGGAATCTTAAGTAACCCTGGTCTATTTGCCCAAACTCTATTGTGCATACTCTTTCGGCATTCTTTTTGGATACCCACTATATCTTTGGCGGATGGGCAAGTACTGAGTATATACTATATAACATTAACTTATATATACCATTTCTGATATCATAAACTCCCAATCGGTTGATGTTTTCATCCTTTACATTAACCCTTATTCATATCTATCACAACTTGTCTAAGAATAACTTGACCAGGCACATGCTTTCTGGCAGAATAAATGGCAGCTTTATTAGTCTTACCAAATGAAAAACAGGTAACAACACAACTCATAGGTGGCGAATAAAAGAATACTTTATTGTTGCATGTTGCACACAGATACTGACCAGCNTTACTGTTACACTGTTATTAGACTAGGACTAGGAAACATCAGCTGTCACTTGTTATGCTGATTGCAACTAATTAAATTTACATCCCCTGCAATTCAACATGGTTTTGCCCATGAGAGTGTAATAGTCATGAGAGTGAAAAGCTGAATCTGGCCCTTAGACTCCAGGGCTCTGCCATCCACCCTTGCACTTTTCTGGTTTGGCGCTGACACCCTCCCTGTCCCCCATGACTGTGCCCTCAACCAACACCTCCAATATGCCCTCTCTTACTACTTTGCCCTCAACTCTACCCCTGACATTTCAGCCACGACGCTCATAAAACAGTCATCCGTGGCCACCTTGCACCTTGCAATCACTCTTTTTATCCTCCCCACTTCAGAGAGGTAAGATCACTATGTTGTCCTTGGCCCTCAGGACAGGCATGAACAAGGTTGGTAACATGACCTAGCCATATCTAAATCCTCTATATCTAAATCTATATCTTGGTCAAGGAAAACTTCTACAAAATTTATTATAGGTGGTATGTGACCCCTGACTGTCTTTCCTTCATGTTTCCCTCAGCTTCCCCTCTTTGCTGGAGAGACTGTTACCATTCCTGAACCTTTTATCACATATGGTGGTCATGCTCCAAGATCTCATCCTTAAGGAACCATTCATTCTGTGTCTCCCATTACTGCATATGGACAAAACATTATGCTAAACTTGCTTCCCATATCCTGGCTGCCAAGTATTTAATAGCTAAATCATAGAAATCTTACTTAGATATCAGCCCTCACAGTCAGGGCGTAGCTAAAGGTTCATGGGCCCAGGTGCAAAAGCTCAGATAATCAATAATCAAATTTTGTTAGTACTAGGACCTTACCGAAAACATACCAAACTGAAGTTTTTAGTTGCCAAAATTGTTTGTAATGTTATGAAGATAGTGAGCATATTAAGGGCAATGTACTAGATCCTTGTTATCCCACTCTGCTAGCACGCAAGTCAGGGTCTACATTTACTAAACTGCAGGAATGGAAAGGTGTATGGATTCTAGTTCTCTGTTGTGAATTCTGTTTTATTCAGGGACCCATGCATACAATTATGATAAAGTTTTGGCAACACAGAAAGTTCCCATGGATCAGAATCATAATATTGAGTCTAACGGTTTTTGCTCAGTTGCCAACCCTAATATTCGTCACAGCGATAATGTGCAAAAATATGTATAGCAAAAAACACACAGGCCTAAATTTACTAAGCTGTGAGATTGCTGTGAGAAAAGTGGGGATGTTGCCATATCAACCAATTTGAGCTCACATTCCCCATTATGTGAAATAAAACTGAGAGCTTGAATCTAAAGGTTACTATGGGCAACATTCCCACTTTACAATCTCACAGCAATCTTACAGTTTAGTAAATTTAGGCCACAGTGTTATATTATCACTTAAAAAAAAAGAAATCACAGAGAAATGATTTTTAGAATTACCTATTATTATATTATTGAAAACTGACTGACTCTGGAAACTTTTTAGCTTAGCACAGGGATGAGGGGCATATGGCATGCCCCTCTCCCTGCGCTCTATTCAGAGCTGCACTGACTTTAAGGGTCCTGGCAGCCGCAGCATGCATCGTTGAATCAGCGTGCAACCTTGAATCAGGTCCAAAATGTCTTAACATATTTTTTATATGCACTTAATTAATTCTTTTAATTCTTTAATTTGATCCCAGAGATTAACTGTGAATTCTAAATGTGGGGTATACGTTTTTAGTTCAACTTTACCCAGCACCTCACCCCAAAAAGATTTTGTGTGTCTTACCATATGTTGCAATAAGTATCTCAAATGTTTAGCTGGACAGGAGTGAAAATCAGCTCTTACGCATTTGTTGGAAAAACATTTATCAAACAACTAGCTGTGAGTCACCCTGATGGGGTTTTTTTTTGCTATTATTAGTGTTAACGCCCTTTAATGACTTTTACACCAGGAGGTCTGCAATAAACGCCTGCCCAGTTAGTTTCAGCTATGAGTAAAATATAAATGGATGAAAGGGTAATATGTATTATTATATGGATTATGTTCAGGTTCCATTTATAAACCTTCAGCCACTTGTTGAATTCAACAAAACAAATGTATGCAATTGGCTGTCAAGAAAATAGATAAGATGACACATCTTAACCTTAAAAACAAGAGAACATGTGTTAAGGGAGCCACACTACTCTAAAATATGGTTTGTATCCTAATCTTCTGTTTGTAGTGGATTATCAGAATGATTTTTATCTCTCAAATGTGCTAAAATAAGAGAATTTTTTTCTTTTATTTTTACAGGTCTATACAATAAAGGAAATGTCATCAAAAGATACCTACCTAATAACTGCATTTGTTTCTGAACAGTACTGTCATATATTGTAACAAACGTTATTAGATGTAACATAGGTAACATAGGTAAACCATGACTTGTCAGCTGATGTTGTGTTTATTATATTATAATAAAATAAAATAAAAGCTATGTTATATACTAAGTTCTATGTGCTCATTTGACACAAGCCTCATTTAATTGATTGTAATAATAATAATCTTGTCTTCTTTTAAAAATAAATAAAATGTGCAGTGTTGGCCACATTTACGAAAGCTGCAGTCTTTAAACAAACAAGGATTTACACAAATCTCAAAGGTAAATTTATTTAATGTAATAAATAGTTAAAAAGGAAAGACAAACAATAAAGAATACCTGCACATAATGTTCCACTAACTTATAGGTGTCGGAATAGGGAGGCAAGGGGGTAAAGCACCCCCCCCATTCCCTCTCTGGAGTGCAGTCAGCCTGTTACAGGCGCCGCTCCATGTAAGATGTGCTGCCTCTGGAAACTGTAATAGATTAGACATTATTGCAAGTGCAGAGAATACCAATTGTTACAAAAGAACTAGTAGCTTGTGACATATAACAACTGGTATGATATGGCATAATTGTAATGTAAATAAAAAATATAATTTTATTTAAAGAAAACTATTTATTTATTTATTCCAGTTGTTAGCTAGTGCTTCCTTTTATTATTAGACTATGTACAATTTTAAACCTGTACATTGTAGGAAATCAAAAATCCACAATAAATTGCTATAATTTGTTATGTAAATAAATTGTATAATGATGATACTTTCACATATACTATTAAAATCAAGCACTAGAATACACAGCTTCTAGCATGCCCTTATGACATTTTAATTTATGACCATTTGATGCACCATTAACACAATCTGAGTAATGAGCCTAACAAAGTGCTTATATGCACCACTTAAATGCAGTTTTTTAAACTGTCAGGTTGATGCATCCTCATAATGTGTTTAGATTTTATATGCTAATGTGTAAAATTTCAGTATTATGTGAAAAGCCTAATTAAGAATCTTTTGAAAAACCCCTAATTGTTTGACCATTGAGTAGATATAATCAGTGTGATATTTGTCATCACAGTTATACAGATCCAGACTGTTTACAAAACAGATGAGCACTCTTTTAAAGAAAAAATAAAATGAACAAGCAGGTGCACTTGTGATGTGGCAATTAGTTTGGCTTAAAATACAAATTTTTAATGAAAGAATAAATATGTCCTAGTAGTTTATGCAATTTAAATGTCTTCAAAGTTTATCTTTTTTGGTTTGGAAAGAGCACACTAAAACAAAACTCGCCACCCAACTACTGGGGAATATACATATACATTGTACAAGTTGGACATTATGGCCAAAATTCAATAAGCGGGGAGTTTGCAGGGGAATTGAAAAGTGGGGATGTTTCCCATAGCAACCAATCAGATTCGAGCTCACATTCTCCAGTATGTAAAATTAAACTGAGAGCTCGAATCTGATTGGTTGTTATGGGCAACATCCCCCACTTTTCAATTCCCCTGCAAACTCCCCGCTTGGTGAATTTAGGCCTATATGTATGTGCAAGACATGCTCTTCATTTTGTCTAGTGCAAGACTTGTTATATTTTGTGTACAATAATTGATTTCTTCTGGTTTGTATTGAGTACAAGATTTAAGCTGACTATGCAATTTGTGAAGACCTCAGCTACTGGGACATTGCATGGTGGACAAAAGGAATGGCTTAGTAGCTATTCAAACAGCAAACCTTATTTTGATATCTGGGTTTTGTTTTGTTTTTTTATAGTGTTTCCTCAAAAACATCACAATATTCAGAATTATTGACTGGTGAAACCCATGGTGATATGAGGGGTCTATTTAAAAACTTTGAATTTAAGTGATAGTGCCAGTTTTTACCCCGTCTCACAAAGTAAAATATAATACAATAAAAAAATTATATAAATCTAAAAATGGACAGCCTGAATCAGCTTCTTTTGGATATTGTTAAATGTAAATATATATTTTTAAAAAGATCTATTTATCTAATTATTCCCAACTTTGTACTTTTATTCTTTTATGTTTACACATTTTGGTGCCTAGACATGCCAATGAGCTGGTAAAAAATCTATATAAATTAATTTTGACTGTAGTTTTGTTTTGACTGTTTGTCAACACTGTTTTCGTGGACAAATTATTTTTCTTTTTCAGGATGGACTGGGTTGAAACACTGCTGGATCGGGAGGCAAGGGTGAAGAGGTTTTTTAACTGCTGGGAAAGATACATAACCACACTGTCGATCTCAGTCCGCCAAAAAATTAGAGATTCCATTATTCAGACGGAATGGTATCTTCTCCGATTGCATGTTGGAGATCCTCTTGTTTGAGCACCTCTTGTTTGTTCAATTGTTTACTTATGCAATACTATTGTATGTTTATGACTGTTTATAATGCACAAATAACAGTATTCCCTGTGTTTCTTGATATGTATGTTCGAGATGTTTATGTTCTGTTTCCTTATGTTTTGTACCAGGGCTCGAAGTGGGGGGGTATANGGGGGTATGACATACCGGCACTTCTCTCACTGTTATAATGAAAAAATGTAAAATCTCCATTGACTTCCATTATATTCAGTGTTTTCATACCCCCACTTCTGAATGTCCATACCACCACTTCTAAATTTCCACTTCGACCTCTGTTTTGTACAATGCGTGATGAAGTCAATAAAAATGTTGTTGAAAAAAAAAAGGTTTATAAGTAACAGATCAAGAGCACCCACCTTGGGCCCAGATGCCATCTGAAGGTAGATCCTAACAATTTGGTTCTTCCTTCATTATGATGCCAAGATTAGTAATAAACTAGATTCAGAACTCTGCAGTTGGAGATTTGATCACAGCTCAGGCTCAATGCATCCTTGTGTTATCTTCTTCAGGACTAGAGGAGACCACTCTCTTTCTGCACCGCCCCTATATAAAAACCTTCATCTTTACTGTATAATTTACATTACTGCACTTCTGCTTCCTGCTCTGTGTTGTCCTGCCATCACATTTAATATTAGGACAAATTTGGATCCTGTTGATTTTATCCTGATAATGCAGGCTTTGCACATATTAACAACAATCCTAATGATAGGAAAACACCCCGTTTCTGAAAATCTAAATCAGGCCCAATGCTACTACTGGTTCTGGGTACTTTTACAAAGCCTTTGTGAAATTAACAAAAAATGCTAAAAATGCTTTACAGACTCCATAGCTCCATGCATGACCTGAAAAAGGATGAAGACAGGTTTTAAAGAGAACCTGGGCACAATTGGGAAGGAGAGATCCAGCTCATTGTAGGCAGCCTGTAACAGTGCCTAGCTCCAATGTGATGTTTTACCTAGGGACTAGATTTGAATCTGGATGAGAAAAAGATACAGATCTTGCCATCAATGTAGGCACACACATGAAATCTGAATCAGGCCTTAAAAACTCGTGAGTTGATTGGTGTTACTGTTTAAACACATTCATTCATTTATACTTGTGTCTTGTTGGAGTCATGCTATTCTTTTGCCCTTTTCTTTCACATAAACATGTTTTGCTCTGGTCACTTCCTTGGTAATCTGAGACAATCAAATTAAACAATGTGTGGGGAACCCATATGTCAGCACTATGGGGCTGTACAGTAAATGAAATATAAACAACATTTAAGAGGAGCATAATTGCTTTTATTTACAAGAATTTAAGTACCACTCATGCTAAAATAAATAGCGCCAGCAGCTGTTAATAGAAGAGGGATTTGGCCCATTAGGGGCATTAGCTTGGCTGATGGTATTACTGATAGTGCATTGTGAAAGCCTTGATCTTTCAAGATCTGGGAGAGAACTGTGTCAGAGCACATCACTGTCACATAGGTCTCTCCGGATCACTGCAAAAGGAAGTTTTTTTGTGCAGGATTAGACCCAATTAGGATTACAACACATTTTATCCAAACAAACACAATCTATTTATGTTATAAAAAGCTATTGTTTAATAGGCAAATAAATACATATACTGTAAAAGCATCCTCTAACTTTATACTTGCAAAGATATGAAATGTACTTACTTAAAACAGAAGCAGATTATTAAGAAACATTTAAAATGTATCTTCAGAGAATGTGCAATTTCTACAGTTAAGCTTTTCAATGGAATTTTAGACATGGAATTGTTTGTTTGTCTCCATATCAACCAAACACCAATATTTTTGTGAACATGTGAAAAGGTAAATGTTTTCAGTACTTTAAGAAAGATTTGTTTGGCCCAGTTTCTGTGGAATGCAAATTGTATTCATTTCTATATGAACTGCACAACATGTCATTCTAAACAGTGTGCATTTTGTCATTTAGAAGTCTACATATATTTGTCATCAACTGTAATAAAAGACTTTAGGACAATGGATAGCTCGCATTCTGCTTCTGGCATGATGGTATCTTAGTGTTTGTTTTTCTATGGCTTTTATTGCATCTTTAGAAGTGGGTGGAGACGATTTGTGCTTTTTAGTAATCATTTTTTCACATTAGGCAGCCTTCACAAGTGAGGCTGCCTAAGTGTAGATTCTAATGGATCTATTCACTAAAGCAACAGCACTGTCTGACGGTTTAAAGTGCAGAGGATTACATTGTTCTGCAGCAGATTTACCTAAGGTGTTTTTTTCTATTAAAAGCGCTGAAATTTAGTCAACCCTGGTATAGCAAGTATCCTATTGTTTGGTTTGTCAGTGGTGCCATTTTATTTTAAATTCCATAATAGACTTACTGCGTATGCTCCGGGACCGGACCGAAGACACCGGAGCAGGTAAGTTTATGATTTTATTGTTATTATCTTTTTTTTTTTACAGATTTTTACACCTCTTTTGTGTTGTAGCTTATTGCGTCAGTTTGTCAGCAGATTCCCAACATGCAGTATAGTGAATACTGCGGTTTATATGTTGACTATTCTAATAAACGGCATTGTACGTTTTTCAGCTTGATGCCCATTGTTTTCGCAAAAGTCACATTATTGATACCTTTTTGGCAGATGTGGTGCACAAATTAACCTACTGTTATGTTTATGTGGTGTCAGAGGAAGCCGGAGTACCCGGAGGAAACCCACATTTAACATATATACAACTAATTCTTCTCTACTCCCTATGGTTTCTAATTTCATATACATAACACACTTCCTGCAATGTTTACCATAATTCTATTTTTCATTTCATTACACAGCATTGCTTTTCACATATTATAATCCTTTACTCTCTCTCCTTCACAACCCACTATCTATATTGGCTCTTCTCTGCTCCATACATATTTTCCTGTGCCTCTAAAATCCTCAAATGTTCACCGTAATGTCACCAATCCTACTGTAGCACAATTTTGTGAGCGATGAAGGTAATTATATCTCTCAGCTTCTTTCTTATTAGACAATATTAGATTGTTACTTATAGACCTGGGATAGTGTATTATTTGAGTTTTGCAAATTCTGTTTACCTCAAAAATGAATACCAGAATTACTACATCTCTATGCATACAGAAAGTAAGTACATAAGGGAAATTTCAGTAATCGAAATATTACATACAATAACAATAAGGAAATTCAACAATACATTACTAACATTCCATGTAATAAGACTTCATTCACACATCAATTGACAAGTCAAATATTTTTATCATCATATTTCATACATTACTAGCTGTAATATGCACAGTAATAGAAACACACTATTAATAATCAGGGCTATGATTCTGACAACAGACTTTTCCTTTCCAAAGTAAAGCACCTACTGTTACAATAAATTACACTTTATAAAACTGTTGTAACAGATTGTCATTAAGATCCTCCTCTCCTCTCGGTGGTTGCCAGCTGTAGCATAAATGGACAAATTTGAATGTTATAAATTTGTACTCCTGTGATGGAAACAAATATGTTGAAACAGATTTACTTAAAAACTGGGATTTTTTCCATACAGGTAATCGATAAATATGTTGCATGCAATTTTCCTTGCATGCAAACACTAACATTAATTTTATCTCTACTTCAATTTAACATGATTTTGGCCATGAGAGTGTAAACCTGGCCATACACTATGCAATAAATCATTCCAAACGAACAATTTTCAAAAAATCGGCCGATAAATAATTTAGTGTATGGGAACGATTTTTTCCAATGATCTGCCGAAACATGATTTCAAACGTTTTTTTGATCTTTTGGTCTGCACAATCTTAAATCGTTTGATTGTTGAAAAAATGTTCAGTGTGTGGGCACTTCCAATTATCCTGGATTATTAATGTCACTTTAGAAGCATAAACCAAACCAATTTTTTTAAAAAAAATTACTGGAATCCAGTACTGGAAAATTACTGGCGTCTGACAACCTTCTGCACCTCTGTGAACCAGGAGATGGGTATAGAAATAGGGAGGGTCTAGAGCAAGTAAATCATTTTTGGAAAGGAATTAATTTTTTAAATATTAATCCTCCCCAACCAAAGGAATGTACCTTTTGCACATTTTTGAAGGTCCAATTTAAGAGCCGCTATTTTTTTTCTCTGCAATTATTGTACTGTGTATGGCTGTTTCCAAACAATTTTGGATGGCGTATTTATGGGGAAAGTTTTGGTCTGCACAATCTTAAATCGTTTGACTGGTGAAAAATCATTTAGGGCTGGATTCAGCTTTTCACTCTCATGACTTACACTCATGACTTACACTCTCATGGGTAAAACCATGTTGAATTACAGGGGGGTAAAATGAATGTCAGTGTTTGCATGCAGGGAGAATACTTTATTTTATTCATTTTGCACACAGATACTGACCAGTGTTACTGTTACACTGTTATTAGATTAGGACTAGGAAACATCAGCTGTCACCTGTTATGCTAATTGCAACTAATTAAATTTACCTCCCCTGTAATTCAACATGGTTTTGCCCATGAGAGTGTAACTCATGCGTGTAAGTCATGAGAGTGAAAAGCTGAATCTGGCCCTTAGTGTGTGGGCACTTCCAATAATCCTGGCCTATTAATGTCACTTTAGAAGCATAAACCAAATGATTCCAAAAAAAATTACTATTTTGATTTTTTTCTGTGCAATTATTGTACTGTGCATGGCTGTTTCCAATGAACGATTTTTCGTTTAAAAAAATAAATAAATACATTTTCATCCAATCTTCAGATTGAACGATTTATTGCATAGTGTATGGCCAGCTTAAGTCATGAGTGCCTGAAGATCTAAATCTGGCCCAAAGAGACCAGTGCACATTATAAAAGTATGCTGACTATGGTGGATAATTTCCAAACCATAATGTACTCTTGCAGATGTTCCAAATGGTAAAAGACAATATGTTTCAGGTTACAGGCAAGTTAATAAAAATGGGCTGGAGCCAAACTGTGGAATACATGTTTTCCGCAGTTTGCATTCGGAAATATTTGTGCAACATAGAGTGAGATGTGAGCATACACAAAGTATGCATGGAGGAGGTATGTAAAGTGTACGGTAAAGGCTTGGGTGCTATATGCTCATCTGCTCTGCTTACTTCTAAGAGAAAATAGTGCATATGAGCAGTAAGGTAGGCTTCCTCTATCAATTCCCCTAGTATGGGGGAATGGTCTTCCTTACCACATAGGTACCCCACTGATCCGGCCCAATGTCCTTTTAATTGCTGTCTGGTCTTGCTGTCTGGCCTATTGTTGATTTGCCTTTCCATTCATTAACTGCTCCCTTGGTAAAGAAATGAATGGTTACAGGTGCTCATGTCACAGTCACCAAGCAAACAACAGCATCACACAGATGACACCTTTACAAGTTTCAATAAAGTTAATTGTTTGGTCTGTCTCACCAATGCAGACTACCACCAAATGGTCTGTGTACACCACCACAAATCCAGCTGTCACAATATGTTGTAGATATGCTGGGTGTCCAGCTAATGGTCAAGTTTAGCACTATTTGACAGCTGTTGCTTGTGCTCTTTTAAGATGCAACCATAAAAGAAAGTCACCAGAAATTAAAAGAAAAAATATATAAGATTTTATTACATAATAAAGTCGCTCATTCACAAATTTGTGTGTAAGAATTTTGAAGATGAGAAGTAAATGTAACTACTATGTGGATTATTTTTTTTATTGCTCAGAAAGAAAATAAAAAGGTAAAATATACAACCTAGCAATTCACATACAGTGAAAAGAAGATGTTCTGCTCAGTCTGCTAAAATCACTAAAATCTTCAATCATTTTGGAATTGCAGAAAGTTAAAAGTGTGGAAAATTGCAAACTGGGAAGAGAAACTGATTTCTTACCAAGTAATGAACAATATAGAGAAGCAGTGGGGACACTTTATTGAAATTTTTTGATACAATACAGAAAGCAAGAACAGAATGTAGCAAGCATACAATGGTAAAAAACACTGACAGAGCAAATAAAAAACTTGTGTTTTGTCTTAATAGAATGATTCTCTTTTGTGTATTTATTATTGATGCTTATAAAGTATGATTTAATTTTTACGGACTATATTATTTATAATTTTTGAGTTAAGAAAGTTTGAAAAAAACGTAACTATTTACTGATTATTTCGACAGCGCAGTAGAATTGAAAATTTTTCATGTATGTTAAAGTTTAGCTTGGCAAGTATTCTTTCCTGCTGTAGAGGAATAACTTTAGATCATTGGAACTATATATATTTGACACAAAGGGGGGAATTCATTAAACATTGATTTGGGGTGGGATTTCAAATCGTCCTTATTCACCAGAATTTTAAATCGGCAATTCTTGGGGATTTCTAGTATTCAGTAAGCATCGATTTGGCTTGGCAATTTGGATTCCTTGGCGAATGATGGCAATTTGCATTGGCGATTTGACTTGAAATCACCCGGCAAATTGCATTGACATTGGCGATTTAACCAGCGAATTTGCCAAAAAGAGAGCGATTTCTTTAAATTGTCATGTCGAATTAACATATACGAATTAAATTCCTTGTTACTGGTGAATTAATTTGTAGCCAGTTAGGGCCCATTTTGTATTTTGTGTCCTTTGGCTTTCCTTTTTTTTTATATTTTTCCCCTAATCATTGTGTTTGCTTGGATTGTGCCTGTGTAATTGTTTGTTTGTAGCAGTGAAGGTAGTGAATGTTTTTGTCTATCTAGGGCTTGCTGTGAATGCTGCGCTGGTTGAGGCCATCCTTCCCCGCCATAAAGAGCTGTATGGTGCCCATGCAACCACCCTAGCAAGTGCAAAAAAACACCTGTAGGGTGAGATTGTGAGTGCAGTTAATGCTATTGGCCCACATAAGCGCACTGAGCGCAATATTAAAAAAAAAGGTTTTGGGACATCAAGCAGCATGTGAATAAGAAGTTGGGACACATAGCCGATCATCGAAAGAAAAATGGTGGTGGGGAATGCTTGGAGGTGTCCTTTCACCCACATGAGGATGCCATCCAGGCGATAATTCCAGAGGAGCTCATTGAGGGTGTAGCTCCATTGGATACAGATCAGCCATCAGCAGTTAAGATAGTTAAGATAGATTTATTTAACCCCTCCAAGGCGCAGGGTATTTGGTCCCTAAAGAGCAAGCCCTATTTTCTAAATCTGACATTATATCACTTTATGAGGTAATAACTTTTTAATGCTTTTACTTATCAAACTGATTCTGAGATTGTTTTTTAATTTTTTACAAAAATGCAAAAACTTTGCCATTTTCAAAATGCTAACATTTCTGCTTGTAACAAAGATAGTTGATAAATCATTAATAACTGATTGTCCAGACAAAGGTCTAAAAAGAACCATTATTTACTAATAAATAAATAATAAAATAAACCGCAGCAAACCAGCCTATACATACAGTAGCATCAATCCTGATCGGTCTCCTACAAGCCAGGAGTGTGACTTTATATAGTTTTTTACACAGTGATAGATGTGAATAATGAAACAAAGAAGCATCGAAGACATTGGTGAATTATACTGATGATTATAAATGATTGGTTGTTTGAAACACATAATTATAATACATACATAAAACATACATTGAAACATACATTGCTTATACTTGATTGGATAGATTTGTCTAGGAAGGTGTGTCTAGGGGGTGTGATTATAACATCATTACTGCATAAAAATTATTTCATTTGTTTATTCAGTCTCATTGGTCACTTAAGTCTTGGTCGCTTATCGCCAACCAATTATATGCTTTATTTCCTAAAAAGCGAGCATTCTTTCTTCTGGAAAAGTATGACGTGTCCATGTATGAAATCCAACAGGAACAATAGTAGCGTTGTAAAATAAGACAGTATATTTAATAAAAGTAAACATCTATATCTTCAGCTGGCCATACACTATAAGATAAATTGTTCCAATCGAAAGATTTTTTTAAGAGTGGGTAAAACCATCTTGAATTGCAGGGGAGGTAAAATGAATGTCAGTGTTTGCATGCAGGGAAAATACTTTTTTTTTGCATTTTGCACACAGATACTGACCAGCGTTACTGTTACACTGTTATTAGTTAGTGATTTTGAAGTGTTTGAGATAGTAAAGTTGGCCGGACGATGGCAGCACAACTACATAAATATAACTAACTTTTAATTAGAAAATCTCCACCTGGGTTACTGGTTGATAAGAAATAG
>JABWIB010002319.1:35126-52068 GCA_016617825.1 Platyplectrum ornatum | reverse complement strand
ACTTACCACAGCCATATAGAGGGACATCCAAAGGATGTACAAAAGCAACATTATAAATGATGACTGCCCTGTGTGTTATTCCAGAAATTCTTCATTAGGCTCCATTTCTTAGAGTGGGAACGGACTATTAAACCTCTGCACAAACATAAAACACAGGGTGGCCTGAATCCAGTATAATATTATCTAAGCAACTTAGATAAAAAAGATGTCAACATTCTTTAAATAAAATAAATAGAATCAAATTAATGTCTTCATATCTGTATTTTCAGTTGGAATTAAAGAGGTTTTAATGGGACGAAAGACAGAGGGAGAATCAGCTTAATGCTCTCCATTCAACAACTTAGGAGATGGTAATTAAAACTGCCCTTTCATAAGAGGACAGTAGATAATTTCATGCTTTCCAATGCCCATGACCAGCGGTGGAACTACCACTGGTGCATGCGGTGCAAGGCACAATCAAGGCACAATCACAATGGACCAGATTAAGACTTTACATAATATTGACTTACGACGACACAGAGTCAGCAGGNAATCAGCTGCAAGGGAGTAGGTTTAATAGTTCCACTCACCAATGGTGTAGGGGACTGATGTCTTTTAGAGGTCAGTGAGTAGGGCCTAGTGACCAGTGGCAGGGATTGTGCCAGGAGAGCATGGCCGATGGTGGCTGCAGACTATTGCAGCAAAGGACACAAGGAGGAGTGCTGAGACTTTTATTTCATTTATCATTTACCTATTGATATGAAGAGCAGGACTGGTGTTTTTCAAATGAAGGTCTCTGGTGATGAGCTATTTAGAAATGAGAGAGCTGATGCATATCACTTTACACAGAAAAAAAAATCATAAAATCAATCCAGGTCTATTAGATATTTTTATTTTTAGAATATTGAAAAAGGAAATCAGAATTGCACAGTTACACTGCAGCAGGTGAAACTTTTCCTCTTAGTAATAAACACATAGTTTTCCTTTGGGTTATCCTTTATAACATGCACACTATTCTGACTCCAGAGCATGTACAATATCTNTGTCAGTGAAGTATTCTCCATAATCAAAACTGTGTATCTTAAATTTATGTCTTACCATAATGTTTACAAACGGCAGCTGTGTTTTCACTGTTGCTTCCCTTGTTCTGTGTATGGGTTGGCTTGTCAAGCCTGTGGCAAGGGTGGTGATGGTGGGTGGCGGATATTTGCTCTTGGCAGAAGGAGCTGGATGCATTGGTGCAATCCTTACTAATACCAATTAATCCTGTGTGGCTGCTGAGCATTGACTAATTGTATTGGAGCCCATGTCATGTGCATACATAAATCAGGTTTATTACACATATAAATAATAAATGTATAATAATATTGGTTCGTATTCTAAGATTTTCTTTATGANTTTCCATCCGAACACACTGCACCCTATTCTGTCTCTTCTCACACCTTCTGTCAATGGGGTGACTTGTATATACTTTCTCAGGTTACTTAAGGCACATATGGGCTGTAAGAGGGGGGGGAGTTATTTCCACTGCATTAATGCCATTCATATTAATTGTGGATCTCCACACATACAAACATAATAAAATATAATTTTAGCATTATTTTGGAACAATGAAAATCTCTAATTTGAAGTGGTAGGAAGACATCATGCATTTGTTATCCATGTAGAAGACAAAATATCTGAATTTGTAGATTACATTAACTGATAATGGGTAACTTGAGCCAGGCTATACAGAGAAAACATATCATCAGACTAGTTTCTCTTATAGGAATACAAGATATTACACAACCATCTCTAATCAATATAACAGAGGACACATAAACTCACTATGTTATTAATGGGGCATTGATAATGCATCTGTGTTATGTAATATGTCATGTATAAAAATTATTATTATTGTATTATAAATGCTATTTATAAAATCTCATGCAGTCATTCTGGTCATTCGTTCTTTTATAGGGGCAAGAGGAGAGGATTCAGGTTAACTCTGAATTGAAATGTTGGGATCATTGCTAGCAGTTTTTCCATTTCATATGGCCAGAAAACAGGAGAACTTTCATGCAGGATTGTGGATCTCATTCTCTATACATCCAAACAGCATAACAAAATTGAATTTAGGACNCATGGAAAACCTCTAATGGAAGTGGTGTTCATATATTAGGAGGACATCATGCATTTGTTATCCGTATAGAAGACAATTTATTGCCCTTGCTTAAAACCAGAATGGTGTGGGTAGCCTGAAGTCAGCCCTTACTGTACTATTATAATCCTCTCCTTTCAGTGGATATAAGGGGAATAATAAATGACAATGAATAAATAAAATGATATATTGCGGAGTTGCTGAGTCACTAGGAATGTCCGGGAGTTTCACAAATTTCAGGCACTTCTACCGGTGTCACTGGAGAGTTAGCAAATCTCCTATGACCTGGGCAGAGGCAGTGATTTCATGTGCATGACTGCCATAGCCCCCCATCATTAGTACACCCATTCACAGCAAAAGATTGTCTTTTACCATCCAGGGGACGAGGCTTTGGACATGATTTACATAAATTACACCCTCTGCCCAAGCACCATGCTATGCTGCCTGATATAGAGGTTGGGAGTGCTTTCTTTTACACCTACAGCCACATAAGTGGCCTCCACAAGGACTTTGCAAAGGGCACGCTAAAAGGAGGGGATAGCAAAAGGCTGAATTCACATTCTTTTGTGGAATTGGTATATCTGATTATGACGCGAGTACAGCAATGGCAATACCTGGCAGTGTTTTACACTGAGCATTTTCTATCTAAGGGGATTCTTTTCACCTCATGATGAATGCTGTTAGTGATTGTAATAGTCAGGTATGAGAAGAAGTTAGGCGGCAAGATTTCAAGTTGACAGTCATGTATGTTAGTTGTAGCAGACGGCTAGCAATTAGCAAGTAGTAGAGTGACAGGCAGACGCAGATTGACACACCTATGTATTTCTATTATTGTGGTGACAGATGGTGGTTATATCTAGTGAAGTGCAATGATTAAAAAGGTAGATTATGGGACTCACTACAAAATACATTAACTTACAAACTGTTAAGCAGGAAGGGACAGAAAAGTGTGAGTGGATTCATCCTTTTGATGGTCTATAATAATGTATAGTGATACCTGTGTGTGCCTGAGAGAGAGAGTGTGATAATATATATGTATTATGTTTCCTACAATATCCCACAACTGCATCTCGCACTAGCAGATTCCTAATACTTCTTGGACAGATCTGAGAAATAAAGGGACCCATTTGAAAAGTCACAATTAGATATGTCCTCTTACTAAACAGACCATTATATAAAACCACATTTATTCTATATACATATAAATATGCTTATTTATGCAACCAACTAATAAAATATAAAATAAATAACTCACTATCAACTTTGGTACAGTAAATAATATCAGCAAACTCTAAACATTTGGGAATCAATGGACACATTTATGAATCCTTTTACTTTTTTTTTACTTCTCCGCTCACGACAGTCTACAACAGATTCCCAAGGGGTGCTACATACTCACACCATAGACTCAATCCCAAATCACCTACACTACATAAGATCTAAATGGTAAAAGACAAGGCTGATGCAGACATGACGCTGGGAGAAAACAGGCCGCAAGGAACTCAAGCAATACAAAGTGCAGCTAAGTGACGGCCATCCAATACAGAGAGCGTCCAGAGATGGGTTGTTGGATGGCCTTGAAATGTCACTGGCCTAGTGGGAAAACTCCCGNTCAGTACTATGACCAGTTAGTTACTGTGGAGTATATATTTACTAAACAGTGAGATTGCAGTGAGATTGAAAAGTGGGGATGTTGCCCATAGCAACCAATCAGATTTGAGTTCACATTCTCCAGAATGTAAAATGAAACTGAGAGCTTGAATCTGATTGGTTGCCATAGGCAACATCCCCACTTTCCAATCTCACCACTTATTAAATATACCCCTGTATGTTTAAAAAAAGCAAGGTTTTAAATGGTTTTCAAGTGATTTTTTTATTCTGTTTAAGGAATAATAAGAAAATGCTAGGAGATATGTTATGTGAGCAGTATTACTCTCATATAAATGTAGAACACCCTGCCAAAGATGTTTTCCCTGGTGATAACACCACTTATCCTGTTATACCTTACAATATCTTATGTCCTCCTGCTGTATTCAGTAGCTGTGATAATGCAAAATGTCATGAATAGCATAACATATATCACACCAGAGGGAGCAATACATTGAATAAATTTGCATTGGTTGTAGTTTAGTGTTTTCTAAGCTTTCTGCACTTTTTTTTCTGGGGAATTTTTTCTGTTTCAGCTGAAATTCTACATTATAGAATTGTGACATTTTATTTTATTTTAGAGCAGAATTATGACTGTCTAACAGCAACAGCAATTGCAATAGCCAATTTATTTGTTTAACTTTATTCTGTATGTGGACTGAAAGTAGCCCTTCTGATATGAAAATATGTAAAGTACAAAAATAAGTGACAAAGAAGTGCTATATGAGGAGAAAAGACACAGGAGTACGCCCCACTTCTGCTTGAATGCACAGACCTCTGTGTGAAGGGAATTTGCATGGAGACCTGGTTCTAGATTTTCAAAAATAGAAAAAGTCCTATTATTTATATATTTTAGTATAGGCTCCTGTCTTATGTGTATAAAATTGATGTTTTTTGTGTTTGTGCATACCTCCTGTCCCGCTGTCCTGCCCGNCTCGCAGTATGTCCCGCTAAAGGGACATACTGCTAGAACATTACTTTTAAAACGATATTTGCCGACCTCCGGCAGTAAGAAGTTGGGAGGTATGTGTTTGTGTTTTACAAAAGCAAAGTAGTTTCAGCTTTACTNAAAGTGCTTTAAGGGTTCCTCAAGTTATGGATAGAAGAGAATGAGTTGTCTTCATTCTCCAGGCACATTTAGGTCTTTAGGGCCCCTGGTTGTCAACCCTAGGCCNCTGGTAGTCAACTTATGACACTTCATATCAGAGCCGGATTAAGGGGGGTATTTACTAAAGGTCGAATTTGGATTCGTTTGGAAATCGATTTAAATTGCACTTTTGAAATCGACAGTGCATTACAATTTATAGTATTTACAGAAGATCGATTTGGCACCTCGATTTGAAATCGCAGTCGATTTACATTGAATTAATGTTGCAATTTGACTCACAAATCCCGTCAAATTCGCCTATATTCGCAAGGATTTCCAGAAATCGTCTGTCGATTTCTTACTGACGTCATCATGAGCGAATTGAAATCCCTGGTACTGCTGTGGCAAATTGCAACTCAGCCAATAGAATGGGCCAATGTTACAGGGCCGGTCCCATATAAACATTACCATGGGCATTTTCCCCAGTGCGTTGTTTGGAGCAGGAGTGATAGGCAGGGAGAGTTGTTGTGGGTTGGTAGGTGGATTACGGTCAGTGTTAATGTAGTTATGTTTTGTCTGTCTGTGTTATTTCTGTTGTTTGTTGTGTTTTGTTAAGTGTTGTTTTTTTTTCAGTGTTTGTGCGTTTTTAATTTTTCCCCTTTTTTGGGGAGGATTTATAATAGAAAGTTACATCAGAACGGGTTAACTCCAAACTTTGATTGTTTGTATTATTACTTATCATGTCCAGTGACAGGGAGGAGGACAACCATGGCCAACCCCAGGTCGCAACATCGGCTTTAGCCATGCAGAGAATGAGGCATTAGTGGAGGCATTAGTGGAGGCAATGCTAACCAGACATGATGAAATTTATGGTTCGAAGTCTGCCACAATGGCATTGGGCCCAACAAGAGGACGGACCTCAACTGCCATAAGAGGCTTTCNGACCTAAAGCGGCAGCTTAAACAAAAAAAATCACATTACAACGGCATGAGCAACGCACGACTGGAGGTGGGGATCGTGATACTATGCGATTTCATATATATGAGGAGCAGCTTCGACAATTGGTGCCGGAGGAAATGATATATGGACCTGCCAGAACCACCAGGATTGTGTTTTTTTNAAAAAAAATTTTTGGTACAAAATGTATGTAATAACGGTTCAAAAATACTAATAATCTCAGTAGTTTCAAATATAAATCATAGCCTTATTCAAAAGGAAATATAGTTTTTTTGCATGACGACATATGGCATTTTGTTTTGAAGAGAGTCCAGTGTCTGTGCCCAGGTCTGGCAAACGCAGGGCCACCAGGAAANCACCTGCACCAGCAGCTCCATCATCAGTATTGGGGTCCTCAGATGATGCGCAGGATGACGAAAGGCCTGGTAAGCAATGAATGAAAAGGCTAAAATTACATATTGACACTACATACCATCATTAAGCACACACAAGGACAACTATGGTTGTTTATTACAGCAAAGCATCATTATGTAGCAAACTAATTTGATTATATGGCTCTGTAAGGAAAAACTTTTACAGAAACATTGCAGTTATACAGTGATAGCCTTCATTAAATGCATTCCAGTTGTAAGTACAGGAATGTGAGTTTGTGGCCTTCTTTCCGTTTAAATAACATTTCAACTACACCTTTATTATGCATTTTAAACCAGTTGTTGAAGTGGAAATTGGGGGTATGGACATTCAGAAGTGTTGGTATGGAAACATAGGAAATAATGGAAGACAGTGGAGATTTGAAATGTTTCCATTACATCAGTGGGAGAAGTGCCGGTATGGCATACCCCCGTATACACCCCCACTTCGAGCCCTGTTTTAAACTTGAAACATAACAACTTACAAATAATGCTATAGCATCATGGCCATTACCTGCTGTTCGTCCAACATTGTGTTACAAAAAAGCAGGCTCCCTCACATGTCACATGGCTAGGAGGTTAGGCACATACTACATTTGCAATATTATATAATTATACTTACCAGTTTTTTCACAGGCACTTCATATGATGTCTACAGTGACTCTGTACCACCATCCTCCACCACCATCAGTCCTACGAGGGATATACAGACAGATGCTGTCATCAGTCAAGCAGAATTTGGAGAGCCAGGTAATAATACACAGTACAGAAGTGAAACGTCTATTGTGCTTTTTATTTTAAATGCTTAGGAGTACAGCAAGTGGTTTTTACAGTAACCAAAAAAAGGCTTTTTAGGTTTGTACAAGTAATTTTTTTTTTAATTATATATTTTTCCTTTACAGATAACATTATCACTCTGACTTGCTCCAGGCAACTATGGCTGCCCCTCCACAACCTGAACCACAACCCAGAAGAGAGGCACCTAGAACAACAGATGAGGTGATGCTGAGGATGCACCACTTACAGCGGCAAAATCCTGCACAAACAGGGTGAGAACAATAGGCGCCCCCACCGCATCTTACGCAACCAGGGCACCCAAATCTCTATCCTGGGGAATCGCATGTGCGCAGCTGTGGAGCAGTTGGGTGTGGCTATGAAATACCCTGTGCACAGGAATGTATGAAGTACAGGATGAAATACACGCCAATTAATGCTGAACCAATACCAGCAGTGCTTCCAGCCATCAACATCTGCATCTGACACAACCACGCCTAATGTAACCCTCATATCCACACCTATAAAAACACCAACACATTCGCCACGAGGGCCACGACGTGGTCCACGAACGAGGGGTGGAATGACGACAAGATCCAAGGACCTGTGTACCCGGGAGTTTTTCAGAAAGAGACACATGATTAACCGTTTAAATGCCTGTATGCATGATTTAATGCGTAGTTATATGCTGTGCACTCTGATGTGAATGTTGAACATTAGAGGTTCATACATTATTAAGATGATTTTTTTGATCTTTGTACATTTGTGTACATGTTAATAAATTCATTTAAAAAAATAAAAATAAAAAATATTTGCCTTGAAACTTATTTACACATGTACACATTGTTATTCTCATATTGGAAAACGTTGAAAGGCATACATGCATACTTGTTTGATACATTGATACATGCGTGATCAATGTAAAAAACCCTTTTGTACTTACTATGCTCCCGTGAAGATGATGACAAAACTTCCACATCCTCACTGTCTGCCTCAACAACCTCATCCCAAGGTTCGGAAAGTGCAAGATTGTGAAGCAGACACAATCTGAGCCACCTTCTTACGTGAATAAAGAAGTTGGCCACCAGACTTATCCAGGCACCTAAAGAAAGGTACATTCTATCACACATCTAGTGGCACGGTGTGACTCATTGTATNGGTGGTCTTCAGCAGTCACAGGATGCAGCAGCGACGTCACTATGCCATTACGCCATGCAGTGTCTCTAGGGAGCGTTTACCTCTCCCCGGTGTCTCGCTACGGGATATCTGATATCAGCTCTGCCTTCACGCCACCTCCTCGTCCAGCTCCCACAGCAGCCAGCTGTCACAGAAGTCATCCACTTCAGCCCCAGGCCAGGTCAACCAGGCCCTAGCCCGCTTAGTGGGTGATCTGACTCTGCTTCAGATGTTGTCTAACTACAAGTACCATCATGGTTTGCCTGAAGTCTGGAATGCTGATGTCTTTGGCATGATATGGGAGCTGTAGTTTCACAACATCTAGAGTGTCACAGGTTGACCATTGCTGCCCTAGGATATGCTCCTTAAGAGATTGCCCCTGTGAGACATGGCTACAGAGTTGTAAGGATCCACTTTTAATTTCTTAAAAATATAAATCTTAGTGCAACAATTTTAACATGATGAATGCTCCCACGATCTTGATGGTTAGTAATAAAAAAGATCTCTTCAGATGATTTGGTTTTATGAATGCCTTAAAATCACACTCACCAATGTTTAGATGTCAAAGAAATGTGATACAGAGTGTAAGCTCATCACACCATCTGCCTGCATGTGTTTTATGATGATAATTCCTTGTATCTTTGTAGGTGTGCATATATACTTCTATAATTTTCTAGTCTGTCCATTCTGTGCTTAATAGTGAGTTCTATAATCATAGGGGATGCTGATCGTACCATATACTGCAGTTGAATATGATGTGTTAAACATAATTCTTATAAAATAGACTTCCGAGTCATTGGACCAGATCCAGACTTACGAGTTACATGACAAGCAAAGGCATGTACGCTCCAGATGTAACTAGTACATTTTTAGCATGTATGAGCTGGAAGTGTACGAGTAACTGGGTTTCAACATTAGCATGTCTGACTATAGGCAGGTATAGTTATGCTAAATAAGCCAAGGGAGGAAGACTTCTTACTAAGCAGATCAGTGTTTAAATCATAAGTTAGCCTTCTGGACTTCTAAATGAACCCCCCCTCTCTTGTGTACTTACACATCATCATTATTGGTGCAATGTTTGTCCCAGTTACAATAGTGTCAATACAGCAAGTCTACCTAACCGATTTACTTTAAAATATCTGTTAACACAAATTAGTTTTGTTTACTCTTGTACTTTGTCATCTAGTTTCATTTGATAGTAAAATAGTTATGCAAACTATAATCCTTTGTCTTGATTTAGGTGAGGATAAAATAGGGTCAAATACTGCCCAAAATACGTAATCCTGCAATTCTTCAAATTATCCTCAGGAGTGTTATAGGAGACTCATCTATCATACATAACACAGAAGGTGGAACTGTGTTTGCAAGGGTAAGCATCCTAAGAATTGAAAAAATGCACAACAGCCACACCTGTCTTTCAATCTACCGGCCCTTGCTATATTTTATTATCCAAGATATGTGCTTATCCTGGCACAGTTCTTGTGGCACAAGGTGTCTGCCTGCCAAATGTATTACTCTGANATTGCTCAGTACATTAAACCATAATTAGATTTCTCTTTTGTCATCCCAACAGTGACCTTGGGCTTAGTAAAAACGACTTTAATGTCTACTGTTAGTTGGCATAGAAGCAAAGAAGAGGGCAAACTGTACATAGATACAATAAAACAAAAGAACATCAGTTTATGTCAGCTTATTATTTACAGAATCAAAGAAAATCCTTCTTAACACAAAATAGATCATGGATGTTATTTTTACAATTGAAATAAAGGGAACTGTGTATACAAAACATTAACTAGCGATAAGTATTTCTATAAATCCAATGTCATAATGTTGTCTCCTTGTTATTTAACTTATGAGCAATGTGTAATAGTCCATAGTATTAAGGATTTGGGGCTGCAAATAAGGAAATATTTTATAGATAGGTTGAATGAATCTCTTTACAATGGACCAATGGACACCACCATGCAATACCTGAATGATATCAGAATCAGTTGACAGTTTTAAATTGTGCTCTAATTACATCTAAGATGGATTTACACACACACACACACACACACACACACACACACACACACATACAGGTGGATGCAGGGGCGTAGCTACAAAAGCCCGGGCCCCATAGCAAATTTCTCAACAGGGCCCCCCCATATCTCCATCTCTCCCCACCATATAACCCTCCCCCCATTTCCATATCCCCCCATATCTCCATATCCTCCCCCCCATATCTCCATCCCCTCATATCTCCATATCCCCCCATCTGCATCTGTCCCCACCATATAACCATCTCCCACCATATAACCATCTCCCACCCATTTCCATCTCTCCCAAACACCTCTTCCCCCCCTNCCTTTCCATCTCTCCCCACCCCATCTCCATATGCCCCCCCATATCTCCATCTTTCCCNCCCATATCTCCATCTCTCCCTTCCATATCTCCATCTCTGCCCCCCATCTCCATCTCTCTCAACCACCCACCACCACCTTAAAGGTCTTACCTTAGCCTGGACTGCTGCTGGACATCATCTTCAGCTGCCGGCGGCTGTGAGTGACAGTATGTGGCGGGCGCAGCGCTGACATGACGTCACGACGCTGCGCCGACGCTGTGCACTACTGGGAACGGGATCCCTTAAAGAGGATTCCGTTCCCAGGACATAAGTTTGTGTTTGCCGGCGGGCCCGACTGGCCGTACCGTTACCGGTCCAGGCCCATTAAATATAGCGGCAGCCTCAGGCCCCGTAGCTGCCGCTATGTCTGCTATGGCGGTAGTTCCGCCACTGGGTGGATGGGAACATTTATATTTTGCTACCACTGTTCTTCTGCAGCATCTCTTTTCTGCGCAGATGAATAATGAACTTTAGGAGGAGTGAGGAACATATAGATCCGAAGGAGAATAATTGCCAGGCTGGGGGCAGGCTCCCTGTCCTTTGCCACTTCCTCCTCACCTACAAAAAGCATAGTAAGTTGGGGTTTGGCAACCTATAAGGGAACAGGATAGAGACGGGTGGGGGGTGGAGAGATAGGGGTATATATAGGTTGTGTCACATGGTATCGCCATTGCTTATCAGAATTTTTCCCTCTCTCCCTTAGCTTTGTTATTTTTCTTGTCTTGTAGGATGTCTTTTTTGATTTCAGGATGGGCAGAGAGTGACAACAGTAGTGGAGGTCAGAATTTAAAAGTTGGCACTGTGTTATCCTTAGTTTTGTTCAAGGTTTATTAGCAGTAGCTAGGCCAAATTGGGAGTCAGTCCTGGCGACCGGGTCCGTGATCTGTTGTAGAAAACCCATGGTTTAGTTTAGGGTCTTAGTTTAGGGTACTTTTCTGTTTCTTTTAGCTAGATTTAGATGGTCCAATCTTATTCAATTAACTGAGACCCATTTTAAATCGCATATCTGTGTCCGTGTATTTATTTGAATCCAATTATTGTCTCAGTACATGGTAGGGGGGAGTTACAGTGGAAACTAAGAGTTCAGTTACGGTGTGTGCACTATGAAAGAGCTCTATTTGTAACCCGTCATTGAGGGCTTCAGTTTAAACTTTGAAAGTCCTACTCTACTGTATATGAATTAACACTAGCACTAATAGATGGCAATAAAACACTAATGTCCTTTTACAATGTGCAGAACCAGAAGGCATTTCATTTTTGATTACTTATGAGAACAGTGTTTAACTCTGTCCTCTGCTATTGACTGATGTATTGTAAGGGCCTAAATCTTATGTGCTTTCACAAAACAATGTACTTTTTGGTGCAATACACTGGTCTGAATCCAATTTACAGTGACCTTTCTCTCTGTCATTCTTGACCACCTGGTCTTTTGTGAATGGCGATGCTTACTGATGGCAACTGGATCTTCAAAACTGGCACAATCTACTTTTTATTAAAGCAATCATTTATAGATCACCTATGCTGAATACACAGAAGACTTTAACATAGTAAACTCATATAATTTTCCTACTTTTTCCACTTTCCACGCACTTTCCCCTGTCACAGATCTGCTTCCCTAAATCTCCTCACTGCTCTGCCATCAGTCCATTTCCACCCATATATACCCCCTCCAGTACCAAACACTTTTCGCTTGTCTGTAAATAGTTCTGCTTGCTCTCCTTGGCCTCTTCACTTAATTAATATCACTCTTCTTCCTCCCGGAACAGTTTATGGCTCCTTTTACACACAGCAAGACTTACTCCACCATACAGGTGGCCTACATGTCTTATGCTTTTCTCTCCTCATCATTTGCCCAAGAACAACATATTTGCGTTCCTGCTCACGCTACTTAGAGTTAACAAAGCAGTCTGTCAGTGATCTTTCTCGTGGCATGAGCCAAAGGCGCACTGTGTGTCGTCACAACTGCGGATGCTAAGCAACCATTCTATCTCTATGCGTACAATTCATAAACAAATATTAAAAATGATCATCACTTCCACCAATGAATTGAGGAATGCAAAAACTGTGCTGGAGTACCAGTCCCAGAACCCACCTGA
Organism: Platyplectrum ornatum; assembly: GCA_016617825.1. Taxonomy (NCBI): domain Eukaryota; kingdom Metazoa; phylum Chordata; class Amphibia; order Anura; family Limnodynastidae; genus Platyplectrum; species Platyplectrum ornatum. The sequence continues at coordinate 39,419 of JABWIB010002319.1, read as the reverse complement.
AATCCATCTTATATTATAATTGCAAAATAAACTATTATTAAAATACTGGTTTGTGTATCACACTGGAAAGTCCACTACAAAGATTGAACTAAACTTACAATTTAATGGTGCGAAAGTAAAAGTATTCATTAGGTTTTGTAAGTAGTAAAAATTATTTTGTGGGTTTTTATTTTTGGTACAGCTCCTTGACAGCTGATGGTCTATTGCTTGCTGTTTTTCTATGAAGATCGCTATTAATCTGATATTGCTCCTTGTATTATGTTATACAGCCGAATTAACATTTCATTTGTAAATGAATAAATTAAATAGTTCCTGTTGTGGGTTGTCAGCGTTTCATCCTGTATCCGTTTAACAGAAGAGAGCAATAAATCTGATATGACATCTTGAAGAATAATGACATGACTGTGCACTGCATACGGTTTTTATGTTCTCTTTTTTCTGTTTAAACAAGTGCCAGATTTACTAATCTACAAACACATTTNAAGTTTAAAAGAAGATGAAGCTTATTACATTTTATGTTCAAATATATTTACTTTTACTTTCAGAAAATCTAAAATAGTTGTATACGGCTTCCTTGTGCAGCCATTATTTCTCTAAGTCTGGAAGGAATTGCTACGCTATCCCACGCTGCATGTTCATCCCACAGTTCCATTCACTTGCAATGGATAGCTGTCTTGTTTTTACATTCATGTGAACTGAATCTCATCATTTTTCTTTATTTGCAAGGGAAAAAGAACAAGACCGTATGGTCCTTCCATTTAAATTGATAGGGAATTCCAATTCCCAGGCAACAAATATTTCATTAAATATATTTGAACNGAAGAATATATGTCACTTTTCACCCATCTCTCACTGGACACATTTTAATTTCACCAAGGAGAAATGTGCAGTTATTGAACGTTTATTACCATGTCTCTCTTTTTTTAAATAGGACATTGTAAAGAAATATGAGGTATCCTATTGATTGAGTCATCTGGTTTTAACACTGNTGTCAAACATAAAGCAAATAGTGGTTAATCAAGGTACTGCTGAAATGTGACTCTGTTTTAGTACAATACAAAACGNGGAGAGAACATAAGTGATTGTATTAGTGCTGGACATGAAACCACTTGTCAGCCAGAGTCACGAGTCAGCCAGAGCTAGCAATGACAGATAGTGAATGTCTTCCTGCTATGGTGATAATGATGGTGGTAATGCAGGGTTGCTGACTCTCTTGGAGACTCACAAATTATGGGCAGCTCTCCCAATTTCCCTGTAGAGTAGGCAAATCTCCCAGGAACTTGGATTGAGTGTGATTTACATAAATCACGCCCTCTGCCCACCCACCATGGTGCTGACCTCTGGTTTCTCCTGGAAGGGAGCTTGTATATATAATATGTATAAATAAAAAGATAGAAAATGAGCCACTAAATAAATATTAGCCTCTATATAAGAATATTATACCTAGTCATGTTAATCATGAATCGTAACAAGAAAAACAAGATGTTATGGAATGCATTTGTAATAGGGCGCCAAATTCAGACCTCTTGTACTATTGCTTTGAGCTTGTGGGGTGTTGAAAACATAATGCCATGAGATGCTAACAAGCGCAGGCCACGATTACATTAGTAGAAATTCTACTTAACCACCACATATAGAAGTTAAGATGGCATTCATGGGCTAAACCAAGCTTTTATTGTACCAATGCGATAAATCCTCCCTCCCTCCAAATCTCATGTACACTTTGCGCCCCTACTCCTTCACAAAGCATACCTCCCAATGTTTTGAGGGCCGGAAATGAAATAAATATGTCCCGCATAAGTCCCACCCCTTCTCCACCCAAGCCCTTGAAGGATTGGAAAAGTTGGAGATGTTGCCAATAGCAACCAATGATATTAAGGTCTCAATTTAATTTTACATACTGGAGAATGTGAGCTAAAATATGATTGGCTGCTGTGGACAACTTCCCCTCTTTTTCCAATCCTATCGTTTAGTAAATTTATGCCCAGGATTTAGAGAAATGAGAGCTTAGACCAACACGAGCTGGTAGTCTTGTCTGTTCTGTAGTTAAATACCCAGCATTGAGAACTTTACCATGCTTGTGATATTATACTCTCTAGCCATTGTCTGGTTNGGTTCTGACATGTGGACTTGTACAGCATGCAGTTTCCTCTGCAGCTGTATTATTTCTTGTCTTGTGCATACCTCACAAATGTCCCAATTTTAGTGCAACTGTCTCACTATCCCTCCCTCCTTAACAGGACAAACTGGTAGGAGATACAGTTGTTAACATTTTAATTAATTAAAATTCACAGTTTGCAGTGATCACAGTGGGACGGGACTTGGTGGAGGACGGGACTTGGTGGAGTTGGGTCGGTGCTTGGGTGGAGCCAGGGCAGAGTTTGGCTGGTGCTTGGGCCGAGTTGAGGGCGGGACATGTCTGCCCCAATCTAGCCCAGTCAAATATTGTGAGGTATGTCTTGTGGACCTATTCTCTGTGTTCCTGGAATGTAGTCCTTGTTCTGNACTTGTTATATGTATCAAGAGTATTTGTACCATTGCAGCTTTTAGCTGTAGTACATCNCTTTTTGTGTGTGCTCTCATCTTTACCTCTGTTCCATGTCCACCAGTACCCATCTTTATCTATTCCAGGAACCTGATATTTGCGCTTCTGGACATGATTCTTTTGCGNGTTGCAGTATTATGTCATGTCCAGTTATGGTTTACCACAGGTCCTGGATCAGTTTCCTATTTGTACTGGTGGTCTTGTCTTGTCAGTTATTAGCTGCTCACTGCCATCTAACTGGGGTCTAGTGTACCCATATGAGCAAGACCAAGAGACTGTTCCAAAAACTTGGGGTGTGTCAAGAATTAGAACAGACAAGTGAACAGAATACTGTAATTTGTTACAGGGAGCATAATAAATGCACAAACCATAAATGCATAAAACAAAGGTAGGTTANAGAATGGGTTACACAGGTGAAGGATTCTCATTAGCGGCATATTTATACATTGCAAAAGGCGCGCCACAAATTTAAGAACATTTGGATCCCTGGATGGATTAGCCTCTTTAGGAGTGGTTGCTCAAGATCCCAAGCCTGGCATGGCAACGGCACAATCATCTCATCTGGGTAACTAAAGTTTGTTTGATCAATGAATTGCACTGTGCACTACAATTTTGGTCAATCTTATAATGTGAGCACTCTCTTTTGTGGTGTATCCTTCTGTACATTGTGCATGGTAGTGATTCTATGGATGTATTTTATGGGGTTCATGTTTTTTATTTGTTTCTTTGTATTCTGCAAAAACCAATAAAAATTGTTTGATTTNAAAAAATAAAATCCCTTAATAATACCCATTGTTATATTTTGTCACTGGTCTCTTCATGCTAAGTGGTTTGCCTGAGCTTGGTAACTGTACATATGTAACAGTTAGAGTGCTAAATGATACTTGTCTCTTTTATTGTAGCTCTATTTCGGCACAGCTTAATTTACTGTAGAAGTTGCTGCATATGTTTGCACGGTGCACTGATGCTTAGATGAGGCAAACGCGAGATTTGCTGTTAGTATTCTCTGCTAGGGACTGTAATATTTGGCAATTATGAAGGTAATTGGCACCTTTTAAATGACACTTAAACCTCTGATCACTTGCGTGGTTAATTAAGTTCATTTGAAGTTGCTTAATTAAAACTTGCTTCAATGTAACAAGCCATTCGCCTTTAGAACCACAGCAGTGGGAAAACTGAAATATTTAATCATAATTTTAGCTAGAAACAATGTATGTATAATTAGTAATGACTACTTGTTACAGCGGCATCTATATTGGGAGATTATAAACTGCCATTTCACATACACAGTTTGTCTAAATACTAATCATTTATTACGATTGGTAAATGGGAACATGAAGGCTGCTGCAGATGAATGGACAGCAGTCTACATAAATAACCAGCAGCCCCATACTAAACTTTTGGAAAACTATAAGGGATTTAATAGTGTACTTTAAGGGATTTATTGAATGCAATTGCTTTGGTAGGGTTAATGTTCGCCAGTGAGGTGGGAAGGTTAAGGTTAGGACATGGGAAATAGAGGGTTATGATTGGGCAGCAGGAAGGGGAAGGTTGGATTAGGCAGACGGAAATAGAGGGTTAGGCAGTGGTGAACGGGAAAGGTTAGGGTTAGACAGAGAGAAATAGAGGGTTAGGTAGAGGTTAAAGGGAAGGTTAGGGTTAGGCAGAGAGAAATAGAGGGTTAGGTAGAAGTGGAAGTGAAGGTTAGGGTTAGGCAGAGAGAAATAGAGGGTTAGGTAGAAGTGGAA
>JABWIB010002319.1:12520-29291 GCA_016617825.1 Platyplectrum ornatum | reverse complement strand
ACGGCCTATCAAGGAATTTAACTCATGATCTGATTTATATATAAATTATATATATTATATTATTCATATTTTTAAAGGACTATGCTATCACAAACACACGATGAGTTCTTCTCCTCAGTTGTAGGAGCCAGCGTTGTACAGCATGTCGAATGCTTCACTGTATGACAGATTGTGTGTCTACGAGATAGACAAAGTTACTCTGTGACCCCTGCATTTATATCATTTACCCTTGCATTTACATAATTTACAATTTGTTTTTCAGTGTGTGCGTGTGTTGGATACAATGCAATTTTTATGTGTGGGTAAGTTAGATACAATTTATCATACGTGTGGTTGTATCAGGAGCAATTTAGTTTCATCAGTGTGTATGTATCATGTAAAATATTTGCATTAGGTACAATGTCATTTTTATCAGTGTGTGTTCGTGTGTGTCAGAGAGAGAATGTATTATTGAGTGGCCCCAAGAAGTGTCTGTACTCGGGTCCAAAACTCCTTTTGCCATTCATGGGCCCACATGAAATTCTTAAATGACATTTCAAATCAATTACTATTGACCATATCAAGCAATTTGAATGTTAGCAAATAAAAATACATATACATAAAAACAAAAAGGGAAATAGAATGCCTACCTACCCTAGGATCCTGCTGTTATACATTGCGAAACAAATGGGTAAAGAAATGTCCAGTAATTATTACATTGAACTCAAAATATCTCTTCTCCTTGCAGGTCATGTTCCTTCTTGCCGAGATCTAATATAGGACTCTATTCTTCCTTGTCTAACCAAACCTGAAGAGACAATTCCAACACCAATAAAATGGCCATATAAGCAATAATTATAATAGACCTAATTTAACACTCACATTTATTAAATCTAGTAATTATNAATATCCTGGTACCTTTATCCTGAAAAAGATGGAAAGGAAGAAAAGATGTATTATCGTGCTAGATCAAAATATAACGTGATTGCTCTCACAATTCAGGTGTCTTGATCATATTTATCTTTTTATCTTCTATGAGATCTATCAGATAACGGTTTAAACCTCCCATGTGGGAAAAATAAATCCCCTCCGCCGAATATTAAAAGCATTTTTCAGTAAACAAATGAGTAAAAATATTTAAATAAAATNCCACAAAAAATCTTACAAAAATTAGAGCAGTTAAATGTACTCTTTCTGCATNTTAGGGCACAGTGCGGTTGTATATTAATTAGACACATTACAGCTGATGTTACCAGGCCCATATATACCTTGCTGGTGACTCTTTTTCTTTATAACGTTGTTTGCACGCCTCTAGATACACCTTTCAACTTTTTCTCAAAAAGTAGTGGGATAACCCTAAGTATTCACATATGGTTCTGGTTCTTACTTAAACTTTTTTGCCAATATGAAATATGAATAAACAGGAGGAACGATTTCTCGCCTGAGCGTGACAAATTTGAGTGACTTTTCATACAGTATGATTCGCNGTTTTTAATATCCAGCGTAAATATTTCTCGCCCGATTCTCACATGTGAGAATGCAAAATCTCGCCCATTCAAATAGAGGTGCCTTTCCTATGTGAATTGTCACTTCTCGCTAGCAATAGCTAATTAGAAAACATATATAAATAGGTTTCAATGTGTTACCAGTTGGTTTGATGACAAATGGAGGAGGTGACACCTTCACCCCGATGTTAGGAGTGAACACACAGCACTGTGAAGTTTGAATGCAATCCCAGGGAGATCTGTGTTTTAACACTTTTGTGGCACTTCCACCCCGCCTGACCCAACCCCAACCTATCCTTGACCTAAACAAATGATGGAGGGGAAGGGTTAGGAAACCCACTCTGAGACAGTAAACTTTAAATTGCAACAAAAACAACCCACCCATCATGCCTATATTAGATTAAATAAAATCAAGCTGTGGTGAAATTTTCAAAAAACACGGCAAGCACTTAAAATGTTTTCAAAATCACGCCCAGCGCAAAACAAAAAACACGCTGAAAAAAATTATCAATCACGCTAACACTTAATACGGTACCATGAAATCATGCTGCTTAGTAAATATCCAAAAACGTTTTAAAAACATGCCATGCAAACGTGGCGCAATTGATCGTGTTTTCATTTAAAAAAAAACACGCCCTTTAGTAAATTTCCCCCAATATGTACAGAGTTAAAAGTAAAAATGGGGTGGGAAATAAAGAATTCAAGGAATGAAGAGCAGAAGGAACATCAAAAGAAATGTGAAACGAGAAAAAGGAAAGCTAGAATGATGAAGTAGAAGAGGGGATGAGAAAAAGAGGACAGTGCAAAGGAAAAGGGCATAAATAGTGTAAGAAGAATTTAGTTGGGAGAATGAAGACAAAGTGCAGAGGGCTTGAAGTTGTGATATGATATGCCAGGCTTGAAGTTGTGAACTCAGCAGGGGATGTGGTATGAGGAAGCGAGTACGGTTGGATGTTCCTCAACTGGTTCTCTTCCATGGCAGCAAAATACTATATTATTGTCTGTGCTTACAATTTGACATTGGTTTGTTCAAAGAACTTACCATGATGATCTNAATACATTAAAAGTTCTGGTGGGCGGTATATTCATCATTAGGATCAAGATTCGAAGCACGGTGCGAGCATCAATCCTTTGGCATTTTCATGTGCGTATGAGAATCTTGGGGCTCTTGCATGTAGATTAAGGGGTATATTTACTAAGCAGGGAATTTGCTGGNGAATTGAAAAGTGGGGAAGTTGCCCATAGCAACCAATAAGATTCGAGCTTATATTCTCCAGTATGTAAAATGAAACTGAGAGCTCAAATCTGATTGGTTGCTATGGGCAACTTCCTCAATTTTCAGTTCCCCAGCAAATTCCCTGCTTAGTAAATATTCCCCTAATTGTTGTGTTTTTTTAGTGATTCATTGACAGACAGTGCCTAGGAAGAATGCTTCTTATTATTTTTCTCTGATCAGGTCTCTTGAATTGGGTCTTTGCCACGTCTATTATTATAATTATAATCATTATTTTATAATTCTATTATTTTATTAGCAAGTGTAATATTTTGGTCCAAATTATTTTACAAACAAGAGCAGGCTATAGGCCTAAATATGGTAGTGCTACGTGCATTGTAAAGTTCAGAAGTTGAATGCCAACGTANAGGTCAAATAAAGTTTGCGAAGTAATATTTATTATTATATCATATAGCACTGTACTTTGCTGTATAGAAAGCCATATTTGGCTCTGCTGTTTTTTTCGGTTTAGCTATATGTTCTTGACACCTGGAATTGTAAAGATTTTCTGACACGCACACACAGACATTAGTGTGTGTACTGTGAATGCGTGAGAAGTCATAATGCAAGTTTGATTGCGGGCTGATTAATAGCTCTGAGAACGCAGTGGAAGTATTTAAGCTTTTTATGACATATGAATTGAGTTCTAGCAATGCAAATGTGTTAACTTATAAGAAGCACAAAGCCAACCTCACTGTTGATCTGGTGCAATTGTGGGGGCACTGCTAGTCTGCTCATTGACTACGTGCCTCCACATACACACTCATGCAAAGCCCCTTAGCACTCAAGTTAATATGCCACCATTTACATTTCGGTTTGTATTAGTACCATACAACACCTTGTTAATACAACAGTTTATTAATACAACAATTTTCCTAATTCTGTATGTAGGCTGGGAATGTAACTTTTGCACTGAAGGGCAGAGCACTTGACCATCAGGAACCTCTATTGTCTTTTTTTTGTTCTTGGAATTCCTGAAATATAAAGCGTTGAATCTGTGGAATACTCATCATAAGTAAATTGATACAAATCCATCTCTCACTTTAGCTCATTGTGCAGATCTGCACTGTTATCTTTTGTCAAGTACAATACTGCTTGTGTGGGAACAAAACAACAGTAAAGACATCCTGCTGTTAAGTATTTTTCAATGAGAGTCATATTCACTTTGTCTTCCGATTCCTTTGCCTATTCTCCACTGTCAAGGAAAGAATCTAGATAACAACGGGATGCCTTGAACAAGTAAAAGAGCCAAGTAGAAAGCATTCAACCGTGCAACATCTCTGTAGCCATACTTAAAGCAGCATTTGGTCTCGGTGGGAATGTGTATTTATTTTGCTGAGTTAATAGACCTTTGGAATGTTTTACAGATTTGTGTGTAGAATGTGGCAAACAAAGTAACAAGATTTGCTTTATACCATGATGCGACATTATCCTAACTGTGGGAGCAATCCTGATATGTTAGACTAATATGCTTGCTTTTAATTATTAATTAATATATTCTAATGTATTACCAAGCTCTTTATAGAGAATGCTTAGTTATTCACATGCACCAGTGATGGGTACAGTGTAAAACAAGGTATATACACTAGGATGGTGCTTGGCAATACAGAATAACAACTGCGGCCAGAAATGGATTCATCAAGGTATGAGGCCTAGACAAGCAAGGGGGATCCCACAACTCAATAGCAACTCTCATAACTTCTTGCTGCAGTCCATGTGGATGGATGTCTCCTCTAAACCACCCTGTCTAACTGGTGACTGAAAAACTTTGTACTTAGGAGGAAATGCCAGTTACGTACATGGAGTAGTGCCATCAGACCCAAGGAGGATTGACAATTCCTCCTTACATTCTGGTATTATGATCCATCTGCTACGGTATCTTAGGGCCACACCTCCCATGCATCCTAAAACTTCTTTAATAGCTTCAACCCCCTAAACACATACATACCTTCAGCAGACCTGTCCCTTCCCATCCTGCCCCCCCCCCCCCTTGTCTTCCTATAAGCCCTCAATCTTATAAGAACCCCTACAGTCTAAAAGACCTTCAGAAATTTGAATTCAGTTCATCTTGGTTACGTCAAATTCTAATATGATAGTTCTCTATAGTAAAGTAACATTAGGCTGTGTCTTAAGCCAGTTTGCGAGTTCTTTTCAGGACCCAAAAAGTGGTACTGCTTAACTCAGTGAGTATTACCAAATAGGCCCCCACCATCAGGGGGGCTGTCCTGTAAGTAAAGGTCTTGCAGAAAGCTTAGAAGTGTACATGCGGTTATTGTCTGGATTATCCCAAGGTCACCATAAACAGACAGAAACTGGAATTGACATGGACAAGACATGACAGTACACTGTGAACCAAACAAAGATCATGTACAGAAACACAGATTAGCAAGTGCCTGGAATGGAATGGCATAAGTACTGCTAGGCATTGGTCATGGTAGCAAGAATAGACAAACAACAATAAGGGTAGAATTTCGGAAAAGACATGGATACTATGTTTGGGTATACTGGATTTCAAAAATATAAGTGGAACAAAAACATTTTGGGGAGCTTATAGATTGGGGAAAGTACTAGGTGACATGGCAATCCAGGAACATTGAAACTGACATGGCAAGTTACCGTCAAGATATGAAGAAGAAACATAGGAATGCAATACCAGACAAGGCTAGAAAACAAGTATAAAGATGGATATCATAACAGCAGGATGGAAAAGTAAACTGCATACAATACAAACATACGAAGCCATGAAACAATCAGGATAATATCAATGGTTAATAAAATACTCCCTGTATATTCAACTCCAGAGTTTGACATTCACAGCTGGAGGGGAAGACAAGTCTCTCTGCTCTGGTCGGTCTGCATCCATGGTGGTTCTTGGACGTCTCAGTAATGGCTGTGCTGTTTATACAGCATCCTGACTGCTTACTCGAGCAAGGAGAGGTTGTGGCGCTGTGATACTCACAGCTGCTAGTAACAGCAATTTACTTTGCTAATAAACCCAAAATTTTGATTCTGTCAGATATTTCTGATTCCAGACCAATAATATCTAATTTGTTATTTTACAATAAAAACATTTTTACACTATTACTTATATATCACCAGAATTTGATCTCTGAAAAAATCAGAACATTAAGTTAAGTTTTTGCAATATAATTCTGGGTACACGCTACATAAATCTCAGACAATGATAAGGGTTTTTATAAAAAACGGATGAGAATGCTGATTCATGCATACTGCACATGATTTACAGGCAGCTCTGAATTTTTTTCTTTTACCATCTGTTCTAACATTGTTTCATCCATTAATTGGTATAACTGGGATGTTTAAAAGATCCAGTCAGACAATGAATTGTACGGTATTTTGACATGATAAAGCATGTTTGTTGCAGCGAAAAACACTGACTAGCAGTGTATACGCAACTTAAGAATTGAATGCGTTTATTTTCTTTTCTTACTAAACACTTTGTAAGATTTTAAAATTTTTACTTGGCACAAGCATTTGTAATGCAAAAAAAAAATGATATCATGGAATTTGGATATGATGAAGCAGGGCTAAATATAACAAAACAATTCAAAATTCTCAGACCACCAATATCAAAACACTAGGATAAATTTAAAAACGTTTATGACCTATTTAAACATCCCTAGTAACATACATAGTAACAGGTGGGGATTCTCTTTTTGGTTTCTCACATTTGAGATTAATTAGAAAAAATCACCTTAAGAAAAAAAAAATAAATCAATGACTTTTTTCTAAAATGAGAATATTGAAGGACAAAGTATTCCCACTTGTAATCTCCATGATATTTAGAAAAGCATAAAGCTAAACCAATGCTTTTGAATATAAACAGGCTTTTATCTAAACAGGTATGTTGTAGAAATTAATATTTACCCGTCCCTCTTGTATTTATTTTAAGTCACACATAATTTATTTTTCAGGCATACAAAAATATTAACTCTTCTGTCCCAGAACTCTGTTACTGCACATGTGCAGTTTTGCTACCTGAAAACGAACAGTTACTGTTAATAGTGCATGTGTTATTTAATATATGGTTCATATAATAAATATAGAAGATATTGAAAAATTATGATTAGTGCTAAATTATCATAAATGCCAGACTGGGGATTGGTTTATGCCAAGGTTTAGGGGTGTGGGATGGGGGTTAGGAACCTAGGGATTGTTTATAAGGATAGGGAACCAGATACAAGTCTGGGGAGGTAAAATTTTCCACTTTCTTTTTTTGTAGTGTCTGTTATTTTTCCTGCAATGTCCTGTAATTTTACTTCTTACTGTAGCCACATCCTCTTTGCTATGCCACATAACACCTAAAAGTAATCTGTGATGGCCTACCTTTAAGAGACGGTCTACTGTTAGCAGAGCAGCCACATTTGTTGGCTACCAGAATTCCTCTAAGACCCCACAATCCAGCAAGCACTGGTGCGCACCTGGTAAGACCAGTGTTGAGCGACACAATAGTCTCCACAAGGTCATGTCTCATTAGCAGTTGGACCACAGGTAAAATCANTGTAACATCACCATGAAATTTTAATAACTATTGATGCAAGGAAGACTAATGTTTCTCTATTTCTAGACTATGCAAGACCCTACAATTTTGAGAAGAAACTCAGGGCTCCATTTACTAAGCCCTGTTCTGCCTAAATTCAGCCTGCACAGGTGGCCTACATAGAAATGCAGGGTCTTGGTCCCTTCCCCTACAGCGATCTTTGAAACATACCATGATCACTTTTCCCCTTCCACCATATATGCCTTGAGCAGGGACATGAATAATGTGATGTGAATATAAAGATGTCCCCCTTTCAGGGTTGATGCTCAGAGGCTACCAAAACCAATAGAGAGACAGGACTGAGGGTGAATTGTGGGTCCTAGTCTAGTAGTAAGTGAATGGAAATTAATTTCATAATGTTTTGTATGTACATGTCTTTTTTAAGTCCCCTGGACATTATAGATGTAATGTTCTGGGCAGAAGCAAGTGGGGATAACAGACACTAGCCTTGGGAAGGTGGGAAGCTGGGGTACAGAGTCTAACGACTACCTGGTGTTCTCCAGAGCCTCTAATGGTGAGTATAGGTTTGTGACGGAAAGATGTTGGGAGGTCGCGGTCCCCTACTAAAACACCAAAATACAAAATGAGAAGGAATGGGCATAGATTCATTAGAGGGACAAACTAGGAACACAAAAGGGAGAGAGCAAGAGATGAAGAACTAGAATGGAGACCTAAAGAGAGAGCAGAACGGGAGATCCGAATGAGACCTGAGAGATAGAGCACGGTGTGGGAGGGCAGAGAATAGTAAGGGAGACCAGAGAGGGAGAGCTGAATGATTGACCAGAATGAGAGAGAGCAGTATGGAAGATCTGGGATATAGATGGAAGAGGGAAATATGGCAGTACTGGAGACCAGAAGGAGAGATGGCAAAACTGGAAATCAGAGAAACCAGATGGCAGAGATGGAGACCAGATAGAGAGAAGGCAGAACTGGAGAAAGAGAGAGAAGGCAGAGTTGAAGGAAAGATGATTAATCCCGCAGCATGGAGATACAGCTGCGGTTTAAAAAGGCAGGACTACCCCTTTTATTTTTAACCTGATTCGTTCTGGCTTTTCCACTTACCCATTCCTTATTCATTTTTCTAATTTTAGAATCCCATTGGAGTTTTAGGCGACAATTTTTCCTCTCCATTCCAGTAATAGTACTGGTTAAATTATTAATGCAAAATATGGCATACTAGTTTTGCTTTAAAAACAAATAAAACAGCTGTTTTGTGACATGAAAGGTGTATTAATCACACAGAACTGACACAAGATCTTTATTGAGTAAAAAGTGAGTGTAAAAGTGAGTCTGGGAAGAAACTATAGATTTATCTATTCATACGCATCCAGTACAGTAGAGGTAATTATAGTAGTGAGTTGATTCTGGACTCAGCATGTGGTTCCTACACAGTCTGATATCGCGCTGCACCACATTAGCTCTCCACATGCAGAGAAATAAGCGATATTTTGCACACACTACAGTCAGGTTTAAAAATAAGGTAAAATGCTGATAGTATAGAAACCCATAATTAAACCTCACCTTGTAAAAAACCCTCCAAAGCAAGGTAATAATCATTTTTCTATATGACTTCCAGAGCCTTGAGTATGTGGGTGATTGGCAACTGTACTGACGTTTGCAAGGTTCACAGTTACTAAGTAATTATCTAATAATTCTTAATGGTGTAGGATGGCCCTGGAAAAGAAGTCAGTAATACAGCAGTAGAAGGATACAATCTCATAAAACAAGTCTTTAAACACAGCACAGATTTAATATTCAAATAAGCATTCTAAATATTAATGTTATCTAATTTTATATCCTACTTAGAAGTATATCAGTATTTTTGGTGAAAACTACTAAATGTAGATACTTCTGTATAAGAAATGTTGTCTATAAATTACCATGATTTTTATTTGATCTGGAATAATTACATTATACTTTATATCATATATATAATATACATTTCTACCAAAAAGCAAATACCTGAAGGAAACGCAGGCAATGTTTACCCCAGGAAGAGACGCTTACTTTTGAATTCACATAGAGGTATCATAAGAGTTGAGGAAAAGGGGCAGCTCCTTACATTTCCCCACTCATATGACAGGGGTACCAGGGGAAAGTACTGAGAGAAATGTGATAGTATAGAGTTGTGTATAGTGTGTTTTCAATATTATTTTTAAATAATTTAATTTTAAAAATGCAATTACTCGTAATTTGATCTGTCCATTTTATAGATTGCTTAACTATAGTATTGCCAGATTTTTGTAGTATACACCATATTGTGTGCGCAACTTGCTTTTTTCTCCTTTGTCGNGATTTATTTGTGTTAGTATGAATTGAGTAACAGCGCTTAAATCTCCTGTGTATGCTATGGTGACAGTATATGCTGGAATCACCTTATATTACAAGCACAGAAATCTGTGGTAAAATAAATTAGAACAGTACTGAAATCTTCAGGTAGTAATGACAATATTATACACCATATCTGCAATTATTAGAGTTATCAATCATCTCTAAAATGATATCCGTACAAACAATCATTATAAAGCTATAAATAATGAGCTTGACTAAGAAGGGGAATATATATGTCCACCTGCCTGGTAAGATAGATATATATATATTTTTTTTGCAATACAGTGCTTTCCATTAGTGAAAGACAACTATATATATATATATATATATATATATATATATATATATATATAGTTATACCATATATACACTTGCTCTGATTGTTCCAGACAGCAGCGTCTTAAAATACATTTTATAAATCATAATTCATTATTGTCTGTAGATTTCAAAATAACAGAAATATGAGTATGTGACCCCTTTAGAACTATGTTTAGTAGAAGCATTTCTTTCCACAGCTTTAAGTCTGTTTAAGTAATCATCCAATACATTTGCATATTGCCTGGAAGGGTTTTTTGTGCCACAGATTTTCAACTGGATTAAGAGATGTTCTTTGACCTTGCTGCTACAGGGCATTCATTTTTATGTTGTTAAATGACAGTGTATCTTTGGCCTGGTGCTTGGAATTATTGTCATGCTGAAAGGTGAACCTTTTCCCTAGATTTCGTTTCCTAGAATACTTGTAGGTTGTCTTGCAGTAACAAGTCAACAAGACATTGCACCCTCATTAATCCCAATTATATAAACTAATACAATTGCCCCATTGTAGTATAACAGTTCACAATAATAGATCATAAGTAGTGTTCACAGTCCAGTATGTTCACCTGGAAAAAGAAATGCTCCTGTCCAGGGCCGCCTCCATGTCACAACGTCATTGCAGGAGGCCGTCGGGCCTATTTAAACGCATATAGATGCCAATAATGGCGTCTACGTGATTTTATGCTGAATGCTGGCAGTGGCCGGCGCACCAGTAGAGGGCGCCGGGCCACTGCTGGGGGGTGGAGGGACGGCCAGGCCCAGGACTGTAGGCCCGACTGTCCCCCCCTGATGATGGCCCTGCTCCTGTCCCATGTTATGCCTTAGAGATGGCTCTGGACCAACAGGAGCCGTAGCCTAACCTTAAGCTGGTGCCCCTTAAAAAGCAAACAAAACACTATAAAAAATATCATTTTTTATAGGTTTGCAAAACATACCATTTACACTTACATTCTGTAATAATAATAATAATAATAATAATAATAATAATAATAATAATTAATGATAATAATAATAATAGTACAATTGTATTTTTCATTTTTTTCACATTTTATTTGTTTTATGCCATTTACTAAAATAAGTAAAGAAGTAAAAATGTAAAGAACTAAAAAATAGTTGCAGTTTATAAAAGGTTTTCAATTGCCTGAGAACAAAACCTTCCAAAGTTCTCTCCACACATTAGTGAGGCAGCAGGCTGGCTTCATAAGGTTATGGGACACATAGTAATATGCAACCAAATCCAGACCCCCGCTGCTCCATAAGCACCTAATCAGCATGCCTATTCCTGCCCACTTGTTATGTGGAAGTCTGTATCTATTCCAGATCCAGAGATTAAGTTACATCATAGCAAAACCATGTGAATTGTAGGGGAGGTAATTTATATCTGTTGCAAACAGTATTAGAGTTGAGAGTGTGATGTTTCCTAGCCCAAATCTAAATAAAATGTATAAAAGTAACGCTGGTATATGTGTGCCATAAGCAAAAACTATATATTCTCACTACATGCAAATTAATTAGTTACGTTTACTTGCTCTGAAATCCAACATGGTTTTGCTTAGGTGTAACTTTTCTTATTTTCAATTCTTGATCTGGACCATAGTTGTTATATAAATGTTGTTGTATATAAATATTGGTAAATAATAAAACCTTAGAACGTCAATTTTTCCAGTGTGTAACTGTACTGCTTAGTGCAATAATAGCACAAATATAATTAGATTTATTGATACTAGGATTAAGAATGTGTGGTGGTTGTTTGAACCTTTGAAATGTTCACCGAATGTTATATTTAGAATGGAATCCTTTATCAACAGGTAATATTCTGTTCTTATGAAAACTGATTGGGTTACTGCAAATCACTCCCTGTAGTTGTGTGTATATGATTGTACCCTTTATCTGTAGGAAATGAAGGACATCCGTAGGGTTTCAGGGCTACTGTCTCCTCGTTGTGTCATTTATTATATAACCCTACTCAATTAAAGCGTAATACACTCTCCATACTTAATCATGCTGTCAAACCTGCCCTATGTGTTCGATACTGACAAGTGAGATATGTGGCATGTGTTCTGCATTGATAAACATATTACTATATGAATCATGGGAGTTTGATGAATTTTGCATACCCCTCACTGGGCTGAAGGGGTCAGGTGTCTTAGACATTTTTATAGCTACAGGCAAAACTGTTGTAAGTTAGAAAAGGCTCACTGGGGGATAATCAGTGTTTATATGACAGTATCCATATTTTAGAGATTTCCACCCCCAACTGAAAGAATAAAATAACACAATCTGTGGTTAGAAAAAGCAGCAAACATCCGAGGAGAAAACTGATCTTTATGGAATTTAGCGTGGAGAAGTGCGAGCCAACAAAAGGAAGTGATTAGAGAAGAGAGAAAGGCTAAGGTTGAGGGAATGTGGACCTCTCTGAGCTGGGACTGCAGCATTGATACAGAGACCAGACGATGGAGTTGGAAAAAGAAGGATTGGGAGACATCAAGGTGGGGGCTCAGAATGTGTTGGAATTATTGTACAGTTTTACATCAGCAACATTCTCTGACTTTTCTACGAATGTTCTTTTAACCACTGAATATGATGTGGGTAGCAAGCACAGGATACAGAAATCTATGTCAAAAGGATTAACTCATTCCCAGCCAGACAAGACCATTGTGTCCTTTCTCTTAGCCAGCCTAATTAATGTTATATTAAGGGAGGGAATATATAATAAACTCAGCTATGTTCACCATCTATATTATTTCCCTATAACCAATAACACTTCTCATCAAATGTGATAACATGTACTGCTTTGTGTCTAGTTAGAAACTTCACAAAGTATTATATACATAATTGTGCTAACAATTATATTATGCTGTAGTGCCCTGGACCTTATTTACATAATTGTATTTATTTATATAGTTACAGTATTTTACTGCAATGCCTATGCCTCTCCTACTTATTATATATCCCTCTAGAATAACCCAATATTTATTCTGAAATCCTGATGAATGTAGAAACATACGGTCCTGACATACATCTCTGACATTTTTATTTAGAAGCTGCTGTAATTAAGAATTAAAATGGGTAACACGTTTCACTATATCATCTACCTATCTTTTCTTCCTCATAGTTCCATATTAAACATATTAAAAATTACTGGGTCAGCAAAAGAAAGTCAGGGGTATTCCTTCATAACTCATCAGTTATAAAGTCCAAAAAAAAACAAAACATAACAAGGCAGAAATAAATGCCTTGCCCTTGTTCCTGTACCTGCCACTTCCCCTGCTCTGTAACCTTTGCTTTTGCCCTTTACCAATTGCTCCCATCTCCGTCCTCCACTCTTTGTCTTTCCCACTGCTATAGTGTCTTCCTCAGATCCTCAGATCTATCCCTGCTGTTCACATTATTTTCCACTTCTCATTCCATGTTGATCCTGTGTCTTTTCTTAATATTTCTCCATTGCTTCTAGCACCGTCTTTTACTCCTTGCCATCTACACTTCTCTGTCCTTCTCCGATCTTTCTCCGAGTTTCATGGCAGTGAACGGTGCAGGAAAGGTTATTCCCGGGTACGAACCAGGTGCTCTGCAGTGTTTCTTAGTTTTAAAGAATAGGATCCAAACTATTTACTAAACCTGTGTCACTGGCTTAAGTGTGCATGGATTTTGTAGCTGTCAGTCCGGCAATTCACCGGCTTCAAAAAGCCAGGCAATTGCCAGGTCGGCAGTATGAACGTGGTGTAACCCTGCTCTCTCTCTCTTTTAGTTTTCTTCTCTCATGGTTTTTATTGTCTTATCCTCTGTTTCTCTGTCTGCCACTGGAACTACAGTACGTCACAGCAAGTAATTAGTAATTATGGTTAAGATTAGTAATTATAATTAGGGCAATAGTACAAAGATGATGTGCCTGTATTTCATACGGCAAATTAGTACTAAAATACTAAAAGTTGATTGTACTGGGGTTGATTCTAAGAATTCTTCTTGTAGAGAACACAACCGTCTAGAAGGTAATATATCATATCCATTGGAAACAAGTAGTCATATGTGAGACCACTTAAAATATGCTGTTGCCCACCAAGAAAGTACCGTGATTACATTTGCAGCGTTCTTGACCACTAACCACAGACTTTTCATATTCTTTTAGAATTGCTCTCCATTAAAAAAGAAATCTTATTTGGGCTATATTTTGTACAGACATAAATGTATTTTTGCTATGCCATTGTTCCCATGTAATTCTGCCTGCAGTCTGGCATCAGAAACCTTGTTGGAATGTTGGTTATATGAAACCAGCCTGTTACTGACCACTGATAAGTTAGAAGCTGATACATGAAGAATAACATAACATGGATGAGCATCATTAGATTTACACTCTCATGACTTAAGCTGGCCATACACTATGCAATAAATTGTTCCAATCGACCAACTTTAGTCAAGAGTGGGCAAAACCATGTTGAATTGCAGGGGAGTTAAATTGAATTAGTTGTAATCAGTATTACAGGTAAGAGATCTAATAAAGTCTAATAACAGTGTAACAGTAACATTGGTCAGTATCTGTGTGCAAAATGCAACAATAAAGTATTCTCCCTGCATGCACACACTAACATTCATTTTACCTCCCCTGCAATTCATCATGGTTTTACCCATGAGAGTGTAAGTCATGAGTGTAAGTCATGAAAGTGTAAATCTGAATCTGGTCCTTAGTGAGAAAAGTGACAGGAAGAGAAGTACAAAATAAGGAGAAAGCAATGTAATATGAAAAGATTTATTAAAGGATGTTACTAAAGGATAGTATTACTTATGACTTGATCATGCTAGTACAGAAGACATGGAAATGATCATAAATACTACTGCTTGTTTATAAACTGTCATGACTACTAATTTGGGATTACATCCACTATCATTTATCTATTGTGTGTCTTATTAATATTTCTACTGGGTAGGCTTTATTGTAACAGTAATGTTACAAGCAGGGGTTCAAATGTGGGCATATATGGTGATATGCCATACTGTGACTTCTCCCACTGATATAATTAAAAACGATCTCCACTCGCTTCTATAGTTTTCTGTTATGTTTACATAGCGCCACTTCTAAATTCCTTGCCCACTATCAGCTACAAGTGTATTACTGTATCTACTATTATGGACCTTGTATTAATGGGAATTACTTTTATTGGTCATCACTGCTAATGTGAACATACTAGCCAATAATATGTGTGTGCACTATTAATGCCCATTCCAGGCTTGTATTGTAAAGTACCTCATGTTGAATTACAGGAGAATTACAAAAACATTATTTGAAATTTGATTTAGATTTTAAGCTGAGTAGCAAGGAGTAACATATGGGTATCATTTAAGTGCACGCTACACTTACATTAAAACCTTACACTATTTGATAAAAATTCTTATTTAGCCTTTTATACTTAAGAAGATATAACAGCCAGTCAGGCCAATAACATATATATTAACAACTTGATCTAGCCATAAAATAAAACACATGCTGTATTTGGGGAAATGGAAGGTTTAAGGGTCATGTAAACATCAGTACACAAGTGCCACAGTTTGCAAACAAATAAGATATGCAGATTTGTTTTCTTCTCCTAATCCTAACGCAGGTGCAGGGTTAGCCATTGCTATGTATAATGAAGATGTTTATTATAATTTATGCGAGCATTCTGTTTTAATTGAGAGTATAAACAAAAAAATTAAATCACTGTCATTTGCATTTTTTTTCAAATTAACACACAAGTTGCCAACTAAAAGCATTTCCACATTTAGTGATGCACTACTGCAGTGGTCTCAGTACAGTGTATCTTTAAGGACATAAGTATATTATGGGGCCAGTCTGGGGTCGAAATGTTATTGTCAGTGGTTACAAATAAGATACCTCGCAACTGTCCCAATTCCAGCAGGACAGCCCTGAGTTTGGATAACAGCCCTGCTGTCCCATCCACCTTCCTTTTCCCTATAAGTGAATTAGCGTGGACTCCGGGGTTTCTTCTGTTTTATGATTTTGTTTCATGTGAATGCGCCAAATGGGTTTATGAAGAAATAAATGGTCAGGGTATGGACAGGATCAGAGCAGAGATTGGTCAGTTTGGTCGGGACAGGGGTAGGGGTTTTTTGTTCTGTGTTCAGGTATGTAGTAGCTGCAATTCACAGACAGTAAGAAGCTATTTCAGCAGCTGGGTTGTAATGGACTTTTGACTTTTCCTATATATGCCATATAATCTGATGTATTGTAGAACCTTTTTCAATGTATTAGACCTTCAAATATTTAACAAAAAAGGTAGGTACAGTAGGTGGGTGTGTCAGTTGTTGGAGGCATGTGTTACCCTACAACTGAACTTGGGGTGCAGTTCTGCTATTGATATCCCATGCTGGAGGTCTGGAAGATGAATACATAAGATGAGTACTGTGTCATTATAGAGTTGGTGCAGCCATTTTGTTGATATTACAGTCTCAATAGAATATGAAAATTGTACAATCCAACAGTGGTAGTGTCAACATGAATAAGAATCACAATAATAAGACAACATACGCCTGCCTCATTCTACACAAACACCACCATGTACCGTCCATAAATGATAATATTTGGTCAAAATTCAACATTTTTGCATAGTCTCTACACCTATAGCTGTCCATGATAAAAGGGTTCCAGCAGGGGCGTAACTACAGAAGACGGGGCCCCATAGCAAATGTTTCCCCTCCCCCCTATATATATATATATATAAAAACATGAGGGACCCCCCATACCTCACCTCCATATCTCTCCCATTGCACCTCCATCTCCCCCCCACCTCACCTCACCTCCATCTCACCCCCCAC
>JABWIB010002318.1:36204-47274 GCA_016617825.1 Platyplectrum ornatum | reverse complement strand
TACCATAGTTCATGCTTTCCTATATCTAAAAATAGTGATAGTAAATACTGTGTAAGGAAATCAGCAGAAGTCGGGCTACAGACGGGAACTTACGAGCGGAAAGTCACGAATTGCAGGGAGGTAAAATGAATGTCAGTGCATGCAGGGAGAATATTTTATTGTTGCATGTTGCACACAGATACTGACCAGCGTTACTGTTACACTGTTATTACACTTGTGCTGGAAACATCATCTCTCAACTCTAATACTGTTGGAGATTTACCTCCCCTGCAATTCACCATGCTTTTACTCACTCCTGAAAAATCTTTTGATTGGAACAATCTATCTTATAGTGTACTGGCAGTTTTGTAATAAGTGCCTATCGATCTAAATCTGACCTGAAGAGACCGATTTGAATGAAGTCAGGGCTCAGATCTGCCTGCCAAGTTCGGATCCCAAATCAAGGCAAAAATGTCGTCTCTGGTGATTTTTAATTATGCAAAAGCCAAGATTTATTATCCTTCTTGTGATTGGACCGTTTAATGATCTAGGCCTAAATTTACAAAGCATAATAGGACTAAATCAGTCAGTGCAAACAACAAGATAAACTGAACACGTAATTGTCATAAACATTGCCACTAATCCTTGTATCAGGTAAAGAGAATCCAGCATCTGACGTGCATTGTGGCATTGTGGGCTTTTTCAAAGATGCTGTCTGCCTGTCTTGCCTAAGTGAATTGGGATATGATTCAGGGATTATGACAGCCGCAGCATGTGCCCGCCAGGTCCCTTTTGTTTAAAGAAAAAGCGCAGCTCTGAGTAAAAATAAATAAATAAATGTATTACAAAAAATAAAAACCAATTTATTTATTATAATAAATATATATAATTATATATAATATATAATTATATATTTTTGTATTATTTTTAATTTTTTATAAATCTTTTCTTTACAGTTAATGAGGCAGGTAATTGTCCANAGGACATTACCTGCTTCTATGCCTCTGCACTAAACCTGCACTATGTCCAGACATACTGCTAATTAAAATGAGAAATGAGAAAAGGGTGCTATTCAAAGCCGATCTGCGCATAAAATGTTGAGTGTCCTATGTCATACTGTCACACAGCTTTCCTCATAGAGCAAGTATCCTAATCATATTTAACTACCAAAATTATTTTAAAGAAAGCTTTTATTATATGGGGCTGATTCAGCCCTGCGTCTACGCCTATGTCCTATGGACAATTACCTGCCTCATAAAGTGTAAAAAAAAAGTTTAAAAAATATTCAAAATATTATTTCATTAAATATAACGTGTCTGTGTATTTTTTTTAATAAATTTGTATTTTTTTTATTATAATTTTTTTTTCAATCATGAAAGCCGAAGTGACTGCTTGCAGCGATCGCTGCGAGTATACGTTAGCAGAGGCTCCGGATACAGCATCTGGAGCCTCTGTGATTTTTACATTAGCGCTGGGATGCGGGGCATAAGGCCTACCCCTCACCCTGCGCTGTATTCAGTGCGCGACCACCGAATTCTTTGAATCAGGTCCATGGTGTAAAATGCTATTCACACTGCATTCCTATATATGCAGTTACTATTAACCCTCTCAGCACCACATTTAACATGCCCCATACATTTATCATTCAATTTTTATTATTATTGACTTTCTACCAAAAGTGAAAATCACCCAAGTGAAATATTACCGATTCAGTATTCATTTTTCAATATATTGTATGCAATTTAAAATAAAATAAAATAAATGTGTGCTGAATTTAAGCTCCAAAATTCAAAGAAAAGTATAATTTGCACTTTTATTTAAGCCTTTAGGGGGTCATGCAATACAGTATTGCAATTTGCAATGCTTTTTGTAATAATATTTTTTTCACATCACCTCCTCTAATATTATTAGGGATCAGTAAAATGGCAAAACCCTTTAGATATCCAGGGTCTGCTGCATGGAAATTTGGAAATGATGTGCAATATTCCTAATGGAGCCAGTGTGTGCCAATAAACGCTGTGTGAAAGGTCTTGTTGCCTTGCCCACGTATCATCATCTACTGCTACTACAGTATCAAAACTGTTTGCAGTAACATATCCTAGAAAATCAATCTATGACATGGTCTACTTTACGTACATACTGGCAAATATTACACAGGGGATGACACCATTTTCCGACAAATTACATTTTTTATTTATTTTTTTATTTGCTGCTAACTAGCTTATCTCGTAAATTGGTAGCTTATCTCCAGCAGACCAGTGTATGATCTCTTAAGGCCTGATCCATAATGAAATCTGATTTTACAACATGTAGGTATTTATTCTAAATTTTATTTATCCAACCTCCTTACAAAACTCACCAAAAAATCTAATCGTCTGATTTGACTTGTTAGAGTGAGCATATATCAGGGAATCCCTGGAGGTACCTAAGGCATGCTGGTAAGCTTTTCTCAACAACGTATTGGAATAACCCCTTGATTTTTATCTATCTCTCAACTCATTAGTCCTCACCTTAAATTGTTCTATTGATGAACAAATGAAGTAAATGAAGAGATCAGGAATAAGGCCTCCACCATGTTCTTTAGCCACCGTTATATCAAGGAACTCTAAAGTTGGCCATACACTATAAGATACATTGTTCCAATCGAAAGATTTTTTTCAGGAGGGGGCAAAACCTTGTTGAATTGCAGTGGAGGCAAACTGAATTAATTGCAATCAGTATTAGAGGTGAGAGATGATGTTTCCAGCTCAAGTGTAATAACAGTGTAACAGTAACTCTGGTCAGTATCTGTGTGCAAAATGCAAAAATACAGCATTTTCCCTGCATTTTCCATTCCCCCACGCTAACATTGATTTTACCTCCCCTGCAATTCATCATGGTTTTGCCAACTCTTGAAAAAATCTTTCGATTGGAACAATTTATCTTATTAGTGTATGGCCAGCTTAACTCTTGAGAGAGTCAGCATTATTCTCTATGTATCATGATAAAACTACTGAGAGTAATACATTACAGGAAAATGAAGCAGTACATGATCAGGCTAATGTATTTGATGAAGTGGATTTATCTATGTTACAGACATTAGAGGAGTTAGCAAAGGATTTAACTTTGCAACAAACCATACCTCTTCCACCTCTGAGAGCTAAATCTAATTTTTTTTATCAGATTTGACCCAATATCCAGCATTAGTGGTGTAATAGTAAATGTAGTCACCAAGGATCTTGATAAGCTTGAAAAGAGACAATATAGATTTCCCAGTAATATTACTAGGCAGGAAAGACAGACTTGGCAGGACATCCAGAGCTGGACTGATACAATAGTAAAGCCAAGGGATAAGGGGGACACACTGTACTGTGGCCGATATTCATGTATATTTCAGAAGCCAGTAAACATTTTGGTGACACCTGTTATAGAAAATTATTTTCTAACCCCACTTCTGACTTTCTGGATTGATATAACAAGGGCCGGACTGGGACTAGAATTCAGCCCTGGCATTTAATGCACACAGGCCCACCTAGAGCCATCCACCAATCAGACAGCTGATAGTTATCCTCTTTTTTTGTAGCAGGCAGCCAGTCAGTGAATGGCTGTCTGCAGTGACTGGTGGATGGTTGAAGCTCTCCAGCAGCATATGGAAGGAGCCCAACACTCCAGTGGCCCATCTGGCATTTGCCAGAAAAGCCAGATGGCCAGTCCGACCTGTCGTACACTATAAGATAAATTGTTCTAAAGATTCTTTCAAGAGTGGGTAAAACCATGTTGAATTGCGTTTGCATGCAGGGAGAATACTTTATTGTTGCATTTTGAACACAGATACTGACCAGCGTTACTGTTACACTGGTATTAGACGTGGGCTGGAAACAACATATGTCAACTGTAATACTGATTGCAATTATCAATTTGCCTCCCTTGCAATTCAACATGGTTTTGCCCACTCTTTAAAAAATCTTTTAATTTGAACAATTTATCTTATTGCCATCTTTAGTGTTTGGTTTTGCCTAAGTTTTGCCTACACTTTCAACTGTTTTGCGCTTTCTCCTGAAGTCTATGGATGTGTTTTATCTGTGCAACAGCTTTTTTTTTCAACAGGTCTGTCACTGACAACGGAACCACGACACAGGAGCAGCGGCGATAAAGGCTTCCTGAAAGTGAGATTATCACAAGAGTTTCTTCCAGTACCTTAACCCCAACCCTTCCTTTACACTACCCTAGTTATATTGTTTTTTGTGTATCTAATTGTATCTGACCACATTTATTATATAAAATTGAAAACATGTTTACTATACACATAGTTTTATTTTAAGGTAATAGTTATGGTAAATTATTATTGAAAAATAAAACAAAATACATAATTATCTTTGTCCTCACTGACTGTTACCTCAATGGGAGTTTTTAGAGGTCCCTACAGTTCACTATAACATTACTCAAGATGGCAACAGATTGTATAAATACAGATAACCTCTTTAGCCTTATACAGTCATGGATACAAAATATGCATTTACCTTTAACCACGATGTATCAATTATTTACAGTCTTCTTAAAAAAACGACATAATGCTGGCAACTAATCACAAGAGAAATTATCCCTCTACAAAAATTTGTATTGCTTAATTTCATAAAAATGAACACTCAACTCCAGCAAATGCAGGTACTTATAACATTTATTCAGTAATCATACACATTTTATTCCACTAAGTAAATGTAAATCTGATATATAGAAAGCACTAAAAATTCTGAAATCTGAAAATAAATACAGTTATAATTGTATTTCTTTTTAGAACTATAACAGTATATTCTAATAAACAAAAAAAAATAAAACTTTAACATTCTTTTGTTAGTAATTTCTGAACATTAACATGTTTAATATATTTTTTTCAGAATTTGACCAATTTTATTGTATACAAATATATAAAAAATGAATAAAAGAATAATTTATATAATAATGCATGAACAGATACTGCAATAAAAATATTAAACAATATTTAAAATGTATTAAAAATAATCTTTGCTAGAATATGTAATTTTTATTAATCTCAACTGGGTAGGACCCATACCTCTGTACAAGTGAATATTGTGCTTGAGTACTGAAGAAGCTAGATTTAGAATATAATTAGCAGATTAAGATTTGGTCATCTATTGTGTGCACATAAGAAACTAAAATGTATTAGTTCCCTTTATGTTCCTAAAGTATTTGTCCATGAGTTTTACAGTTATTGTGTTTCTAGAATAGCGGCATGGCGCTGGATTTATCCAGAAAACATCCTAATATGCCTTTGCACAATGCTGTCAGTGACTTCAGTTCCACCAGCAACAACTAGGCTGCGTATCAATACAGAAAATATTGGCAAGGCATCCTGCTGGCTGTAAAGCATTAGTGCAGCCTTTTGGCACATTTTACAGTCTACAATCTACATAGTCTTACTGTGACATGACAATATTTAAAAAACTTTATAAAATATCAAATCTGTATTTTTTATCATTTTTCTATAGACCACCATCTGGAATGAATCACTGCCCACACAATTCTTTCTCCTTGGATTTCAAGACCTGAATACTTTAAGGTTGCCCATGTTCTGTTTATTTTTTGGCATATTTATCATGATATTGACAGGGAATCTACTCATCATTGCACTAGTATCAACCAGTCCTCAGCTCTGTTCTCCAATGTACTTCTTTCTCGCCCACCTTGCTGTAACAGATTTATTAGTTTCAGTATGCATATCACCCTCATTGTTTCATGTTCTAATAAAGAAAGAAGTCACTGTTTCTCTTGGTCCTTGCATTATTCAGCTTTTTCTCTTTTGTGTTTCCAAGACGGTGGAGTGTTTTATTCTCACAGCGATGTCTTATGACCGTTACTTGGCCATCTGCCATCCATTGCGCTACCACTCTATTATGAGCATTAGAGTCCAGTACCACCTTATGTTCTGGTCCTGGTTTACAGGAACTATGACATCCATCAGTTTAGCTGCACAAATTTATGCGCTAGATTTCTGTGGCACCAACATGATAGACCACTTCTTTTGTGACACAGTGGCACTGCTGGAACTCTCTTGTTCTAGCATTTCCAATGTAAAAATAGAGGATATTTTTATTGCTGTGACTGTTACACTTGTTCCCTTTTCTTTCATATTTTTGACTTATGTCTGCATATTTTTCACCATACTGAGACGACCTACATTCTCAGCCAGACAGAAAGCCACCAAGACATGCACATCCCACCTTTTAGTGGTCACCATATTCTATGGGTCTTTAGTTTCTGTATATGCAATACCATCCAATTGCTACTCTGCAAACCTCAACAAAAGTCTGTCCTTGCTTTATACCTTCATAACACCTTTGTTTAACCCTATAATATACAGTTTAAGAAGTCAGGAGATTAGGATGGTTTGGAAAAAAATATTTTTACATATACTTTTTAAATAATTAAAAAACCATATATCTAACAAACATTAAAATGAAATATCCTAAGCATTTTCTAAGTCAAAGGGGTATATTTACTAAGCGGTGAGATTGCAGTGAGATTGGTTGCCCATAGCAACTTCAGTTTTTGTTTTTTTTTTAATCTTTAGGTTTTTATTAACATTTTGCAAAATACAACAATCCAACAGAGCTCCAAAACAAGCCACGTGCATAGACAGGGTACACTGTAAGAACAATGACATGGAGCGCACAGTAGCAGAGGGAGGAATAAGAAGTGCAACAAAAAAAAACTGGAGTAGAACATATGGTAACACATTCAGAGTCACACAAGAAACTCAAAGGCTAGGAAGTGGGGAAAGGAGGGGCAGAGGGGACGGGGGGGGGGAATTGGGAGGGGGAGGCCAGACATGACTCTGTCTGTCTCGGGGGGGGGGCACAAATTAGAGGAGTCCCGGAAGGGGCAGGTGCGCAAACTGATACCATGGGGACCAGACAGCATGAAATTTGGGTACACAGTTCTGTTGAAGACTGGTCAGGTATTCCATGAAGGCAAGGAAACTAACCCGGTGGTGGAGCTGNGATACTGTAGGGACAGTGCAGGTCTTCCAGTGTCTGGCTATCAGGAGCTTGTCCGCATTGCAAACGTGAAAGACCAGGGCCTGGGTTTTATGGGGGACCGCAGGGACAGGAAGATAAAGTAGGGCNTGTACCGGGTCCTTTGGTATAGCAAGGAGGGTGAGGGACTGTATCAATTGGAGAACAGTGTCCCAGAACAGGGATATGAGCGGACAGGACCACCAGATATGGAGAAATGTGCCTAATGCATTGTTACATCTCCAACAACGCGGTGAGGACTGCGGGAATATCCGATGGAGTCTGGCGGGGACCAGGTACCATCTCGTATATACCTTGTAGTTGGTCTGCCGTAGGGCCGCGCTGATGGAAGACTTGGCAATGTTGTCCCGAATGGCCGTCCAGTCGTCCTCATCCAATTCTCGACCCAAGTCACCTTCCCAGGCCGCTTCACATTTGAATCTTGTCACTGAGGCAGAGGGTAGAACAGAGTGGTAGATGGTGGAGATAGCCCCCCCGACCCCCCACAGACCCAAGGCAGAGGGAGCAACTTCAGTTTTATTTTACACACTGGAGAATGTGAACTAAAATCTGGTTGCTATGGGCAACATCCCCACTTTTCACTCTCACTGCATTCTCACCACTTTATAAATATACCCCAAACGGTCAATTTAAATTGGAACCTAAAAGGTTAAATGCAAGCATTATGAATTAGGACCAGATTCTCAGTAATGATATACCTGTCGTTTTATTGCATTTGCTTAGAATATGTCCACATTTATTTATTTATTTATTTATTTATTTATTTACAGGTTTTTATATAGAGCCATCAGATTACGTAGCACTTTACAATTTACGTAGCGCTACGTAATCTGATTATGATGACACATGCTGCATAATTACACTGCACACTTCAAAGGGATTTGATAGGATTTCCCGATGATTCTAATAAATCTGTAATTTAAAATAATTCTGCCCATGTTTTTCCTATTATATAAATGCTGAACTTATTTGTCAGGTTTACAGTCTTTTTTATAAACTTTTATGCATAATAATGTAGAAACATGCTACCCTTGTATGTTCTAATCCTTTTCTGTTTTAGATGTTATGATACCATGCATGACTGCAGTGGATACTATATGATTATATCCAGGGTCGGACTGCCCATCTGGCACTTCTGGCAAATGAGTGTTTGGCTCCTACCATGTGGTGCTGGAGAGCTTCAGCCATCCACCAGTCACTGCAGACAGCCATTCACTGACTGGCTACCAGCTAAAAAAAAAGAGGATGTCAGGAGACGCGAGGTGGGGGGCTGTTACCATAGCGCTAGGATGCAATCCCGCACTTCCGGTGTGGCGATCGCATGCCTCTGCTTGCAGTCCAGCCCGGCTGTTCACAGCAACAGCCAGGCGCCACCGGGTAACGTCATAGAGGGGGGCTCGCCTCTCCCTCTCGCCCCTCATTGGTCCTCTGCTTCCTTATAGCTCCCCGTGGCCATACAGCCGGCGCGGGTTATAGTTACTTATTGTGGTTTCTTCGTTTACCTGCTCCCTACTTCCTAGCCCTCAGCCTCTAGCTACTTCCACCAGCCTTGCTCCCTGCTCTCTGCTCCAGCTTAGCTCTCTCCCTTCTCCTTTTACTGGTTCCCTGCTTCCTGTTTCCTCAGCCTGGTCCCAGCTCTATCTCTCCTGCCTTACTCCTGTCAGCTCCTTCCTCTTCCCTCTTCCCTCTCCTCTACCTCTCCTGTCAGCTCTTTCCATTCCTATCCACTTTCCCTTACCTTCTCTTAGCTGTTCTCCTCCTACCCTTTCTTGTTCCTCCTTACTCTCCGCTGTTGCTCTTCTCCTCCTTCCTCCTCCACCCTCTCTCCTTTCTGTGTTACGTGTTGTTTAGTCTTGTCTGTCTCGTGACCTTTCTCCGGTTTGTTATCCATTTTTCGGTTTCCTTCCCTTGTCTGTCTCGTCCGTTGTCTGGGCCTCTCTATTGCCTTAGTGGTGAACTAGTCTGGGGCCGCAACCTGCCATCGCCCAGCCGCAGCAAGACCATCCTCACCTTTAGAGGCTCTGGCGAACACCAGGCGGTGGCATAGACTCCGCGACCAGACTTCTCACCGTTTATGTGTTAGGTTCATAACAGAGGATAACTATCAGCAGTTTGATTGGAGTATAGCTCTAGGTGGGCCTGTGTGCATTAAATGCCAGGCTGATTTCCTGTCCCTGTCCGGCCCTGGTGTATGGCCAGCTTTAACTGTGTTAGGGTTATGCTATTAGAAGGGGAAGGTTGGGGTAGAAAGTCTAAAATAAAATATTATAAAATGTATTTTTTATTACTTTTATTTTATAACTATATAAAAAAAACACACGTATACATTTTGAGCATACATACACATACATAAATATATAAAAATCAAATACATATGAAAAAGAGACAACACTGACAGCATGCAGATCATATTTAGTCTTAGGCTTGCTGTGCGGAAATACAAGCCTGGATAAGCTAAAGTAATGTACAGTGTACAGAATATAGATAACCACACATGTAAAACATCAGAAATTACAACCTTAGTCTTTCCTTTTCCCTATTTTTTTCTATTAATAGCCACTATATGTTCCACTATACTAGATCATTATAACTGAAATCATGTTTTTGTGTTAGGTTTTGACCTTTGTAAAGCCCAGCTTATCTGGGACTACTTCAGAAGCCCTTGGCCATTATTAGAATTTTAAAATATGCTTATATTATGTCTGTTTTTTATTTTCAATGTATTATTTTTATATTAACCTGTACAATGATTTGTTTGACATTTTAAAGAGACACTTTTATGTTAAACCACAATATGGTTTTTTTTTGGTGGTTTCACCAGCGCAATCTGGTTAAGAATAGTAAAGGATAACTCAAAATCCCTGGTATGTTAACCTTAAAAAACTTGTTAAAACTGATTAAAACTCGTTCACTTATCTTTAAAAACTCAAAGTCAAAGAAATAATAATAATACACTAAATCTAACTATGTTTGTCGTATGCAATAATTGTTTTGGGAACTGCTTTTCCTTACGGTATTTCCCTTATCAGCCTTCTTTTAATTCCCACACACAGACACTTGAATCTATAAAACTATATACATATAGCCTGCTATGGTATTATAAATGAGAGTGATTAACTGCTAAATGTCTCTATTACAAATTGTAGTTTGTACTATTTATGAATAAAAACCAAAGTGTGGAAACCTTCATTAGAGGAATTGTATTTTGTAAAACCTAAAGCTTTATGAAATTAATGGGTTAGTAATTATGTTCTTTTTTTTTCTTTATTCATTATTTATTCATAATTTTGTTTAATATTGCACATTCTTTTCAAAGGTTGTCCAAGTATTCTTCTTTTAGCATAATCTTCCCAATCTTACATAAAAATGTTTTCTTTTGTTTTTATTTTATATGTTAATTTGAATTATTTTATATGTTAACATGAAGTGTTGGTGATTATGGACCTGATTCAAAGTATTTTGCGGCCGCACGCTGCGGCCACCAGGTCCTAGCGCAGGGAGAGGGGCATGCCTTATGCCCCGCTTCCACTCGTGCCGGCTTTCATGAATGAAAAAAAAATTCAGATTTTGTGAATATTCAGTTATTCAATAGATTATTATTATTATTATTATTATTATTATTATTATTATTATTATTGTTATTATGTTTTGCTTTTCATAAAACAATTTCTCACTTATAATATACTCTTATACTGATACTCATATATTATTTATTCACTGATTTCTGTCTTTATTTTTCTCTTAGTTGTCATTCATTTTGGCACTTTCATGCATCATGTGTATCCAACTGGAACGCATTATGAGGCATCAAGACACAGAAGGATAACTCACAGAGTGGTTAGGTTGTAATTGCTTGTCAACATTCATTATTAGTACAATGTACAATATAGTTTTTCCCCTCTTTAATGAATTATTATTATTTAGTACTTGCCTTGTACAATTTTGTACAATTTGAATAAGTTCTGGTACTTCTGGATAAATGTTGTCTAGGTGGTCTTCACTAATTAAGGATGAGCAGTCAGATATGCCAAATTAAAGTTCTTTTATTCGATACAGC
>JABWIB010002318.1:11071-30341 GCA_016617825.1 Platyplectrum ornatum | reverse complement strand
TGCGCAAGTCCTGCTTTACTTTCCTCTCCTTGTTCACTCTCTGTTGTACATGAATCTGGGTCTGTTTCTACTAATCTTTCTGTACCATCACTATCTGATTTTGTAATTGGGACAGGACTTTCTCTTTTTGCTAACTGCTGTACTGCTTCTGTAAATGGTCCCTCCCGTGGTCTTACAGCCAATGGAGGAGCACTTGCCATGGAGGCAGCAATTGCAGCTATCTGTAACTCATTATTCCATTGCTGTTCAAATGCTATTCCATTGCTATTTCAAAAACAAATACTGTAACAGTGAAAATATACAACTATAAAAAACTTGCTATAATCTTAACATTAAAACTAAACAATGAACCAAACCGTAATGAAAGAATTTTTTCTTCTTGGATTTCAAGGTCTCCATAACTTAAATACTTTACTTTTCATTGTCCTCCTAATAGTTTACAGCTTCACATTAATCGGTAATCTTGTAATTATTGCTTTGGTTTCTACTAACAGCAATCTCAATTCTCCTATGTACTTATTTCTCAAACATTTATCTATATGTGATGTATTATTCTCTACAAGTATCTGTCCAGTTATGCTTCACACTATATTATATAGTGGCTGCGCCATTTCTGTTACTGGTTGCATCGTTTAACTTTATTTTGCTAGTGTGGCCTCAATTACTGAATGTCTTTTGCTCACTGTGATGTCTTATGACAGGTATTTGGCCATCTGTAAGCCTTTGCATTATGCTATCTTGATGACGCTTTCCTCTTGTTTTCATACAATATGTTGGTGTTGGACTATAGGCTTAACAATATCACTTATAATTGTCACATTGATGTCTAATCAATATTTCTGCAGACCCAATGTCATTGACCACTTTTTCTGTGACTTAGGTCCTCTTTTTAAACTTTCATGCTCAGATACGTCTATTTTGGA
The DNA here is from genome assembly GCA_016617825.1 of Platyplectrum ornatum. Lineage (NCBI taxonomy): Eukaryota > Metazoa > Chordata > Amphibia > Anura > Limnodynastidae > Platyplectrum > Platyplectrum ornatum. The sequence goes on along the minus strand of JABWIB010002318.1, from coordinate 29,418 downwards.
GTATGTAATATTTATTATTGCCACTCCTGAAACTGTTGGTGAAACACTGTTCATCTTAATAACATATGTCTATATTGCATTATCAATACTTCAAATCTCATCTACTACTGGTAGACAGAAAGCCTTCTCCACATGTAGCTCCCACCTTACTGTGGTGTGTACTTATTATGGAACTCTCATTTCTGTCTATGTATTACCAACTACTGATAAGTCTTATAACGCAAAGAAGATATTATCTCTATTATACACAGTGGTTACTCCACTATGTAACCCTATTATATACAGCCTGAGGAACAAAGAAATATGGACAGCAATTAGAAAATTAATTGACAGAAATAAAGTTAATTTTTAATGGAATTAAACATAAATATATCAATTACAACATGCAACGCACTACCCACGTCTTAAGGACATAAAAAGGGTCTTTTTCACAGACTGTGGGAAACTGTTGTTCTTAGTAGTGTGCATGCGTACAATATTACAGAATTGGATCTAACTTCTGCACCTATATGGTCTATAAAAGATCTCTTATTATACATTGGCTTCAGTGAAGGGTTGGTCATTGGCCATCAATTGTTTTAACACTGAGGAATATAGTTGGATGTTTTTTTAGATTCCTTTGTTGTGTTGGTGGTGGAGGACCCTGATTAAAGTGGCTGGTGGAGAAACAGGGGAATGTCACTGTTGTCAAATATAAGTAAACAATTCAAAAAACAATTATTCTAATATTGTAGATGATTCAGATTCATCCCAGATATTACTGGCATCACTATTGGTCAACGGGAATATAAACTGGACCTGTTTGCGGACAATATCCTGAGTTTTAACTCTGAACCTGTCACCCCACACTCTCTGCCTTACAGGCCTCTTTTCCTTTCAAGTGGTCCACCTCAGGCCTGTGTTATCTGGCCCAAGGTGATTCCCAAACTTTACTACAGCAATCTTAATTCTCCTATGTACTTATTTCTCAAACATTTATCAATATGTGATGTAATATTCTCTACAAGCATCGCTCCCATTATGCTTCAGACTGTTGACTCTATATATAAATTTCACCTAGAGGTGATAGTGCCAGTTTTTTCTTAATATCCTTTGCCTATCTCCTATTTAAAAATAACGCATCAGCAGTGAAAGTTCCGGCAGCTTCCTTTATTTAATATGAGTTGGAGTGGAGACGAAGCCTCTGCTCCACTCGAGATTCATTCGCCAGCTCAGGGCTAGCAGGTGTACCATGGGTTGCTATCGCACCAAGCGATAGAAACCTACTACCTCCCATCGACCTCTTCTATTGGTGGATGGGTTTGTCAATCACATTAGCCCCCCTACCTCTCCTGGATGTATGCTGACTTGCCTGTCAGCATACATCCTGATCCACCAGGCAGCTTTTTATTCACACAAACCAATAAAATATGTATATGTTGGGACATCACATCGCAGGTTAGTATTTTTAATTACTGTGAAGGATATTGGCAGGCTCACAGTGAGTTAAAAACGGGCCTGCATCGGCATTCTTCATAATAGAGCCCTATATTACGTAATGGCTGCACCATTTATTTTGCTGGTTGCATCGTTAACTTTATTTCTTTGGTGTGACCTCAGTTACAGAATGTCTTTTTCTCACTGCGATGTCTAATGACGGATATTTGGCCATCTGTAAACCTTTGCATTATTATACCACACTGACTCTTTCCTCTTGTTTTCATATAATTGGTTGGTGTTGTACACTAGGATTAAAAATATCACTAATAATTATCACATCGTTGTATAATTGATATTTCTGTGAACCCAATGGCATTGATCACTTTTTCTGTGATTTTCTCATGTTCTGATACGTCTATTTTAGAATTGGTGGTATTTATTATTGTCACTCCTGAAACTGTTGGTGAAACAAAGTTCATCTTAATAACATATGTCTATATTGCATTAGCAATACATCACATCTCATCTACTGTATTATTGGGAGAAACAAAACCTCCTCCACCTGCAGCTTCCACCTTACTGTGGTGTGTACTCTTTATGGAACTCTTATTGCTGTCTAATCACCAACTAATATGTTTTCCAGCACAGAAGATATTATCTCTATTATACACAGTGGTTACGCCATATTGTAACCCTATAATATACAACTCGAGAAACAAAGAAATATGGACTGCAATTAGAAAACGAATTGACAGGCACAAAGTTAAAATATAAAGTAACATTTATTAAATAAAGCATAAATATGTAAGCACAATGATTTTGTCAAGGTTTGTGTATACTATGTGTTATTCACACTTGGAATATTAATACAATTAATAATAATTATAGACTTAAACATGTAGACTTCCAATTTTCCTCCGACTGATTTTAGTAGGATTGCAGCCACTTTTGAATACCATGCATGTACCATCTCTCGCATGCAAAGAACTACCCACTTTTGCACCACACCATATAAAATGGGTCTTTCTCACAGACATTGAGAAACTGTAGTTTTTTTAGTGGTGTGCATGCTTACACTATGCATTTTTAATACAGAACTGAATCTAACACCAATATGCTCTATGAAAGATCTCTGACCACAGTGGATGTAGAGGTCTGGGTCAGGTCATAAAAGAGGTTGCTTGCTTCGGTCATAAAAGCCGGCAGTTTCATTAAAAAAACACCGAACGCTTATTTTTTTTTTTAAATGTTATTTTTCAATTTTATAAGGCAGGTAATTGTGTGGACATGGCACATATGTAAATGAGAAAAGGGGAGTGGAACTATTTTTAACTGCATTTGCTATGGATCAGGTGCACTTACTTGGGCACGACCTTTCTGTATATTGACAATGGGGCTGATTCAACCCTGCATCTCCACCAGCCAGGCTGGCGGTGACGCAATGTTTTGCGGATCTGCATATGCGCAGATCGGCTTTGAATAGTGTGGAGTCGGGTGCAAAAGCTATTAGCGCTATTGACACAAGTGCAGGGATCAGGGGCATATGGCCTTTTGTGCAGCTCTGAATTAAAGGGACCTGATTGAGGAACTACTGAGTGTCAAGCCAATCAGAAACCAATTCAGGAAGAGGAACAATTTTCCTGATTTAGAGTTTTTTGTGTGCGCCCTATGCACACACAGTGTCCGTGCTATTAAGAGTTGTGTAGCCAGAGTTGCTTATGTAGCCAGAGCCTGTGTGCTGTGTGCAGCAGTTCTCGGTGCACATGAAAGCCAGCAGAAGTAGTATGGCGGCCTTTATGAAAGTTTATGTAAGTTACACATGTCAAGCATGGTGTAAGTTACACCCTAATTAACAGAGCAAATTCCTTAAAAATGCATCCGCATTTGCGACAAAATTTGTTTATCTGCGCATTTGCAGAACAACATTTCGCTGTGCATTTTCACAGAAACTTTTAGTATGCGGAGCTCTGAATCAGGTCCACATGTTTTTTTGGTCTGGTTGAAGATGGCCACACATATTGTTAAGGGCCATCCCTTCCATGATTTTTCCAGCTCCTGTGATTAATAGTCTGCAACTGGCAGTGTTGATGGTGGAGAGTCACACAAATGTTGTCCCTTTTTTTGGTGGTTTCACAAGCATAATCTGAATAAGCATAGTACCGGTTAACTTTGGGTATGCATTTTATAATTATCTTCAAATTAAAAATAACAATGATAGAATAAACAACATTTGCCACAAGATAATTGGTCTGGGAACAGGTTTGTGTTTTAATCCCCTCACAACTGTTGAATGTATAAAAGCCTGCTATGAGAGTAGTCAGCTAAACATTTCCTTTTCTATTACGGATTGTGGTTTTGCAATATTTATAAGCAAAAGCAAAGTCTGAGTAAGCTCACTTAGGAGAGATTTCATTTTGTAGGACCTAATATCTAAAACTCTTCACAGTGAAAAAGGTTAGTAATTCTGTACCATTCTTCTCATTATTGTCATTATTTATTCTTCTTTTGTTTAATTTAGTAAATTCATTCCAAACATTGGCCAAGGTCCCATAACATAATCTTTCCTGAAAAAGTTCTTCTAAAAAATGTGTTAATGATAAAACATGAAGTGTTGCTCGATGTAATACTCCCTTAAATGTAAACAAACACACATGAATAAAATAATTAATGTAAAGAAACATTTAGATTCTTTTTGTATTTCATTTTTTTTATTTCATAAAAAGATTTTCTTCAGTTGAAAAAAATAATTGACATTAATAAATAAAGTTAACAATACATCATATGAAATATCCTAATTAGTATCTAATAACATGAGACCATATCCAGACTTACATAATTTAAGTGATCTATGCAAGTTTTAACAATATTTTTTTAGTTTAACAAACTCATAATTATATACATTATGAAATTGTAAAATGAACTGTAAAACTAAAAAAAAATCATCTACCTAAAGCATTAAAAAATCACCAATCTTTTTTTCAATTTATTCTGTTCAGAAAACAGCTTTTTATATATGGAATTTGCAATTTTGTTTCATTAACAACAATTTGGAAATATTTTCAGATATTTTCATGGGAGCAGGCCTCTCAGATGTTACAAGATATGGGACATGAGTCACTTTGGGTTGTGATTGATTGTACATTTTTTATTAAAACAATGTACAATCTAGTTTTAGTATTTGCCTTGATTTTGCACAATTTCAAAAACATATGCAATGGCAGAAAAAGTAGACTTATTTAAAACGTATCTTAACAATACAACTAAACTATGAACGAAACAGAAATTAAAGAATTTTTTCTTCTTGGGTTCCTTGGTTTTCATAGCTTAAAAACTTTTCTATTCATTGTTCTTCTAATATTCTACAGTTCCGCCTTAGCTGGTAATCTTTTAATTATTGCCTTGGTTTCTACTAATAGCAGTCTTTATTCTCCTATGTACTTATTTCTTAAACATTTATCCATATGTGATGTACTACTGTCCGCAAGCATTGCTCCAGTTATGCTTCATACAATATTCAGTAATGGTTGCACTATTTCTGTTACTGGTTGCATCATTCAACTTTATTTCTTTAGTGTGGCTTCAATTACAGAATGTCTTTTGCTCACTGTGATGTCTTATGACAGATATTTGGCCATCTGTAAACCATTGCATTATTCTGCCACAATGACTCTTTCCTCTTGTGCTCAGATAATTGGTTGGTGCTGGGCAATAGGTTTAACAATAGCACTTGGAATTTCTACAATAATGTCTAACCAATATTTCTGTGGGCCCAATGTCATTGACCACTTCTTCTGTGACCTAGCTCCTCTTTTTAAGCTTTCATGCTCAGATACATACATTTTAGAATTTGTAATGTTTATTATTGCAACTCCTGAAACTGTTGGTGAAACACTGTTCATCTTATTAACATATGTCTATATTACATTAGCAATACTTCAAATTCCATCGACTACAGGAAGAAATAAAGCATTTTCCACATGTAGCTCCCACCTTACTGTGGTGTGTACTTATTATGGAACTCTCATTGCTGTCTACGTATCACCATCTAACGGAAAATCATCCAGCACAAAGAAGATATTATCTCTGTTATACACAGTGGTTACGCCTTTATGTAACCCTATTATATATAGCCTGAGGAATAAAGAAATTTGGACTGCGATTAGAAAAAGTATTGACAGACACACTTGGAAAATAAAACAACATTTTTATTAACAAAAATCTGCAACTACCACAATGTAGAAAGGTGTTTCATTTTAGATACTGGAGAATGTAAGCTCGAATCTGATTGGTTGCTATGGGCAACTTCCCCACTTTTCAACTCCCCAGCAAATTCCCTGCTTAGTAAATATACCCATATGTGTTTCCAATATATTACTACATTTATTTATATCTTTCTATAAAGAAAAAACAAGATCCTTGTGCTCTGTGCTTGGATTTAGGCCATATAGTAAGGAGACTGTGCAAAGAAGGGTAACTAAAATGTTGCATTGTGCAGGTGAATAAAAACCCATACACAGACTAACCAAATAAAGCATGTACAGCTTTTAGCAGAAAAGAGACATATTGCAGCAGAATGGTGGATTTAGAACATGCGGACATGTGATATAACTGGACAACTAGTCACTGGATCGTCGATATTATTCTTAAGGCTTTCTGGCTGGCAGGCTAGGAGTCTCGCACCCCAATTGTTGGGGCAGAATTTTATAGGCAGACAAAAATTGCAGAAAAATAAGGCAGACGTGGGTGATAAATGTGGGTCCATGGAGCGACAGGCATTTGTTAACCAGAGCTGTCACAAATAATGGAATCACAATACATGAGCAGCGTCGACAGGCGGTTCTCTGTCAGCAAGAGTTTTATGACCCCCGCCTATAGAATTTCAAATACTTTAACTAATCCTCCCCTTATACATCCAAAACCCTCCCCTTATACTACCATGACCTTCCTTTCTCTGAAGCCTAACCCAAATCCTCCCCTCCTGTAGTTTAACCCTAATCCTCTATTCCCTACTGACTAACCTTCCCCTTCCTGATGCCTATATCTAACCATCCATTACATATTGTCTAACCCTAACCTTACCTTCCCTCTGTATAACCCTAACAATCCATTTCACATTGTCTAACTTTAACCTTCCCCCTCCTGCTGCCTAACCCTAACCATCCATTCCACATGGTCTAACCCTAACCTTCCCCTTCCTGCTGCCTAACCCTAATCCCCCATTGCACATTGTCTAACCCTAACCTTCCCTTCCCTCTGCTTAACTCTAATCCTCCATTCCATGCTGACTAACCCTAACATTCATCTTCTTGTTGCAGATATGTATAGTTCCACATGAACAAGTGTTTTGATTTTTACACTATGGACTGGATCCAGATCTCTGTGAACTTCCCTCCTCTACCTCATACAGGGTTCTGGACACTAACTGTCCAGAAACCTACCTTAAATGCATTGTGCTAATCTGCTTTCGTACAGATCGACATACCCCATCCTGCTGGCTTAACCAGCATGCCTATTCCTGGCTACAGTGCAGGGATTAGATATTCTAATATACAAACCTTTCCTCTCCCTAATATGGTATTCACATGTACACAATTCAGTTCAGAATTTTATTAGATTTAGGGATTATTGATCCTAGTGATAACAGGTCTGGGGGGGATATTTACTAAGGGTCGAATTGAGGATTTCGATTTCTGTCCTCAAATTTTGGTCCGAATTCGCCGTCTTCGTATTTACTAAGGCCCGATTTTGTCTCAAATCGCTGGTCCGAATGAATTCGCATCCGAATTATCGTTCGAATTACAGCCTCGATTTGCAAATCAAATTTTAGATTTTTCCCTATCTCCGCCGTTGGCAAGTAGATTTACTAAAGATCGAATTGTGAATTCGACCCTCGAATAGGACTGAATTCGCGTTCACAAAATCGCTTTTACAGGGCTCCCGAATTGTGTATTTTCCCTAAGCAAACCATTTTTTCCAATATGTTTAACAACAAAAGTGGCACAATTTCTTAAANCCTAAACATATGCTCACGCTAACATGTATGTAGGAGGCTTCCTGTATGCAAATTTTTTTTTATACTGACCCAAAATATACATANTGGTATTGGTCCTGATCACAAAAAATATGACAATCAAATGTGCGTACAGTCAATTGTCGTGAATGCCTGTGACAAGAATGGGACAGGCTGCCTCGAGAAGTCATTCATGAAACTTCGATTTCACAAGTGTAAAATGGTGACGTCATGCTGAATTCGAGGCACGAATTGACGAAATCGCAGGTCCGAAGGCATAATTCGACGCGAATTCAGGCCAAATTCACGTCCACAAATCGAAGCAAATCGCGATCGAATTTATTCGGTCATCCAAATTCGATCCTTCGTGAATACGATAAATCGCGCACCGGTTCGATTTAAAAATCGGCGCGAATTGGTCCAATTTGTATTCGCGCTGACATTTCGAGGCTTAGTAAATAGCCCCCTGGGACTTACTGGGATGATGGTGGAGATCCCAACACTGTGGGTTATACGTTTATGGATCACTGGCCAAAGCTTGTGTGTAATCATCTTTAAACACTTCATGTTGTATTCAAATATATAAAGAGTTCTAACATTAAAAAGCCAAACAAACTTTGTTTTAATATAATTAGATCATTGACATGGGAACATACTTATGTTTATTTTAATTTCCCTTATTAACAAAAGAATAACCACTTACATCCCTCAGAAGACTCCTCTAAATCCCCACACACTGTCGTCTGAATTATTTATATGAGACTGTGTTATTACTAAACATCATATCTTTTCAACTGACAAAGTATGGGAAAAGATCATTTCTAAAAAGGAATTTGTAGTATCGAAGATCTAAAGCTTTTCTTAGAAAAAAAGGTAAGTTATTCTGTATGAAGTACTTTCTTCTGTATTAGATAATATAAGGGTCATCTCACATCTTTTTTTATTTATTCCTTTTACTGTTTTTAATAATCAGTCTAATCATTTGTAAATTAGTTTTTTTTAATATGCTAGCAGAGATACAAAGAAATGTTGTTATTAGTATTACATGGTAAAGACCTGTTGATTTTTAGATATTTATTATATTTTTTATTTGAAATTTTTTTGAAAATATTATTAAAACTTGCACCCCCTCTAACCCCCTCTAACCCCAAAACTCCTATATAATAGAGCATGGACAAGTAAATAAAATATAATTAGAATTGCTAGGTCAATAAGATTTGTTCTAACAATAACATTATGATAATTACATAGTTATGCTATAGGCAAAATGTTAACATGTGTGCTAAATGTTGTTATAATCACCAAAGAATCCCACAAATTTTATTTTAAAATGAAAATCAGTTAATATAAGGTCCGTCTGTATAATTAAGACAAGTTGTTGCTTATGTGATTAATGATTGAGAATTAATTAAGATGAAAAGCACTTAAGTCGAGCAGTTATACTTTCTCTGAATTACAGCAGGAGACCCAGAAGAAGCAGAATTCCAGAAAATAGTTAAATGCAAAGTCTAAGCTCTTTGCTGAAATTTGTCTTTGCTACAGTGTAACATTCATAGAATTTACAGTTGTTAACAACACAGTAAAAATACATTCAAATGTTCTTATAAAAAGTATACCCTTGGGTCATCTTACGTTTCGTAGCAAAATAAACGTTTCCGAAAGCTGTCATGCATTGTGCTATTCAGATTCATTCAGATGTAAGTAAAATGACAATTCTACATCTACCAACAAAGGAACCAGATAAAGATTGCTTGTGTTTGTTCTTAGTACAATGCAAAATATAGGCATTCTTTTCTAAAAACTAGGGAGGGAAGTCGTAATGGGTAGTGGTTGCGGGGTGGGTCTCCTGTCCGCGCTTCCTGCACTGGTTTCGGTCAGTGTTAGTGCTGGGACGGGAAGGGTGCGGTAGTGGGCCATGCAGGTACATTGCTCCAATAGCTCAGCAACTGCTCATCTTTTAATTCCACCAACCTTAAGGGTTACATAAATAAGTCAAGTCCAGTGGTGCCTCACTCCCAGCAGTCCGGGAGTGGGGCGTCACAATTATTATTGTTATTATTAGTAGTAGTAGTATTAGTGGTGGTTATAATATTCAAAATCAAATGGAAAATCATATAGTTTAAAAGAAAACAAATTTACAACTTTTTATTATCACCAGATGAACTTAACACTGAACCAAACAGCAATTAAAGATTTTTTTCTTCTTGGATTCCTGGGTCTTCATAATGTAAGAACTCTAATCTTCATTATCCTTCTTGTCATTTATGGTGCCACCTTAGCTGGTAATCTTTTAATAATTACCTTGGTTTCCACCGTCAGAAATCTACATACTCCCATGTACTTATTTCTCACATATTTATCCATATGTGATATTGTATTCTCTACAAGCATCGCTCCAGTTATGCTTCACACTATATTACATAATGGTTGCACCATATCTTTTGCTGGCTGCATTGTTCAGCTTTATTTCATTGGCGTGGCCTCAGTCACAGAATGTCTTTTTCTCACTGTGATGTCTTATGACAGATATTTGGCCATCTGCAAACCTTTGCATTATTCTACCACAATGACCTTTTCATTTTGCTTACATATAGTCAGGTGCTGTTGGGCATTAAGCTTTACAATATCATTCATCGTGACCATCATGATGTCTAACCAATATTTCTGTGGACCCAATATCATTGATCATTTTTTCTGTGACTTTGCTCCTCTTCTTAAGCTCTCATGTTCTGATACGTCTATTTTGGACTTGGTGGTATTCATTATTGTCACTCCTGAAACTGTTGGTGAAACAATGTTCATCTTAACAACTTACGTCTATATTACATTGGCGATACTTCAAATCTCATCTACTACAGGGAGAAAGAAAGCCTTCTCCACCTGTAGCTCTCACCTTACTGTGGTGTGTACTTATTATGGAACTCTTATTGCTGTCTACGTATGTCCATCTAATAATAACTCTTCCAATACTAAGAAGATATTATCTCTGTTATACACAGTGGTTACACCGTTATTTAACCCTATAATATACAGCTTGAGAAACAAGGAAATATGGACTGCAATTAGAAAAGTAATTGGAAGACAAACAGTTAGAACATAAGCAATTATTTACATGAAATAAAACATAATTAATGTCTATGGGCTGGGTTCAGCTTTTCACTCTCATGACTTACACTCATGACTTACACTCTCATGGGTAAAACCATGTTGCATTGCAGGGGAGATAAAATGAATGTTACTGTTTGCATGCAGGGAGAATACTTTATTGTTGCATGTTGCACACAGATACTGACCAGCGTTACTGTTACACTGTTATTAGACTAGGACTAGGAAACATCAGCTGTCACCTGTTATGGTGATTACAACTAATTAAATTTACCTCCCCTGCAACATGGTTTTGCCCATGAGAGAAGTCATGAGAGTGAAAAGCTGAATCTGGCCCTATGTGAATAACTGAAGCAGAACTGAACAATATAATAATATAATTTGCAAGAAGCACCATGTCTGGACATGGTGCAGGCTGCGCTTCTAATTAGCAGGGCTAAAAGCGCATATGGAAATGAGAAAAGGGGTGTGGAATGCTCCTATTCATATTTCCATATGCCGGATTCGCAAGGGCAGAGTCCAACCGCTATTCAAAGCCGATCTGTGCATGCCTGGCTGGTGGAGACCCAGAGCTGAATCAGCCTCAATGTTTCCTGGCACAAGTGTAATAACAGTGTAACAGTAATGCTGGTCAGTATATGTGTACAAAACGCAAAAAACAAAGCAATTCCATAGTCGTTGATAAAAACAAAATTGAATGGGTTGTTAAAATCGTTTCAATTTTTTTATATCAGTGGCCATGTATAGTAGTGATATTCTACTACTACATCAGCTTTTTTTATCAAGGAAAAAAAAATTCAGACAAAAGTGCAGAGACTGCAACTGTAGAAGCTACAGCCTCTGCCCATATGGCAAGCAGAAAAAAAGGCTACACTATCCCTGCGTCCTCCTATTCAAAGGGGCATGTTTCAGCTAAAACACACACCTCTGGATAATCTGGAACCTGCAATAGCTTAAAACTTTTCATCCAGTATATGTAGTTTTTGCTGCAGGCTGTGTATTGTAGATATGTAATTTAAGTTCTTTGCAAACCCCAATAACTTAATATTGTTTGGTTTTGAATAGTGCATTTTGAATGTCTTCTCTCCTAAAATAGTAGTGCTACAAAGAACAAAGAGTTTTTTTCTTGGACCGCACACCCTCTGTCGTATTAATGTGCGATTACTAACATACCCTTCTCATAAATCACTCGTAATGTATATGGGGTGGTGCTATCCGAACCTCCTTTCAAATGGGTAAAAGATATTCATTTGTTCGCACGAAAACTTAAATGGAGAAAATATTTTATACTGAAAAATAAACGAGAAGCTCACGAGCTAGGAATTCCACATGACCTTTTGCAGGATGTACACTTACTTTATAGCATTTCAAATGTAGAGGTGGGACAAGAGGAGCAAGGTCCTTTCACAGATCTAAAGTTAGCCAGTTCCAGAATGCCACCTTTGGGGGAAGTGTCTGCAATTGACATCTTTCTTGAATTGGTGGTGAGAGATCTAAAAGCTCTCTCGAAATCCATTAACTCGAATAGACCCTCTAATTTGAGTCAGGGGGAATGGAAAGCACTTAAAAATTTAAGTAATGATAATAACATCACAATTAAACCCGCTGACAAAGGGGGGAACACGGTAGTTATGGATAGTCAGATGCATTTTAAAATGTGTACAGCCCTCCTACAGGATAGAGACTGCATTCTACCAAAGGATCCAACAGACCAATTTAAATCAGAACTTAAACAAATTCTTCTAGCAGCGAAAACAGATAAATTAATTAGCTCTCAGGAATTTGAGTTTTTATTTCCCACGTATCCCATGATAGCTACTTTCTATTCATTGCCAAAAGTGCACAAAGGTTTTGAGCCTCTAAAAGGTCGCCCAATTGTGGCCGGTATTAATAATCTAACTCAAAATGTCGGCGTTTATATTGATCGTGTGTTACAACCTTTCGTTCCTCCCGTCATTTGTACAGGACACGACTGACCTGCTAAGACGTTTGGAGGGACTTACAGTGGAACTTTCGGCCATGCTAGCCAGCATCGACGTAGAAGCTTTGTATTCTTCGATACCACATGCGTGGGGTTTGCTGGCGGTCGAGTATTTCTTAAACACTCGAGGCATTCAGTACCGTGCCCACAGCCGTCTCATTGTCCGCCTGCTGAAATTTACCTTAATGCACAATTTTTTTCTCTTTAACAACAAAGTCTACCACCAGCTCAGGGGCACGGCCATGGGGAGCCCATGCGCCCCGGGCTATGCTAATTTGTTCCTGGGCTGGTGGGAGGCTACTCGGGTGTTTGGAGATGANGTGCACAGTTTGGCGGACAGGATAGGGCTGTGGGTGCGGTACATAGATGATATTCTTGTCATCTGGAATGGCACCCCTGAGGAGTTTGGACTGTTTGTCAATTATCTGAATGTGAACGACATAGGCTTGAGATTCACGTCAGAGATAGAAAGATATGCATTACCTTTTCTAGATGTGTTAATCTCTAAGTCAGTTACAGGCGAATTGACCACCTCCATCTATAGGAAACCCACAGCAGGTAATGCCCTACTCAGATGGGAGAGTTTTCATCCTGTCCCACTAAAGAAGGGAATACCGTGGGGACAATATCTGAGAGCTAGACGTAACTGTTCTACCTATAAAGATTTCAAATTGGAGGCTAATCAATTAAAAAAGAGGTTTCAGGAGAGGGGTTACCCGNCATATACCCTTAAGCAAGCTTTTCAGTGGGCTAAGTCGCAGGATCGCTCTAATCTGTTACGTAACAATACTGACTTGAAGACCACCTCTACCAATGATGAATTAATATCTCGAATCATTGGTACCTTTGATGATGCGTCGGTTCAAGTTAAAAAAATCTTACAGACTCATTGGGACGTCTTGAGGTTGGACCCCGACCTGACCCCTTTTGTTGGGACAAACCCTTCTATCACATATAGAAGGGGGCCTAATATTCGAAATAGCTTGGTTAGGAGTCACTATGTGCCTCCTACGGCCAAAGGACCCACCTTAAACCTACAGGATGCTATCGTTGTAGCGGCTGCGTCAGCTGTAAATTTATTTTATCAACAAAAACCTTTGTAAGCAATAACTTTCAAAAATTATTCACAATTAAACAGTTCATTTCTTGTAGAACATCAGGGGTGATATATAGAGCCACATGCCCATGTGGCTTGGAATACGTGGGGAAGACCCACCGGGAATTCAGGCATAGGATAGGAGAACATATTGGGGATATAAGAAATGGACGGGATACCTCGGTCTCCCGACATATGCGATCCCATCATCCGGAAAATCCCCTAGCTATAAAATTTGTTGGCCGAACCTCCTAACCTTACAGTATAGTATAAAACAGAAAAAGAAAAGGTTCCTTCACGTTTATATAGTTTAATACGGCAGTGATCCTAATGTTAAAATTCTCAATTTTATTACCATCACATTAAAAACAATGATAGGAATTCAATTATTAGCAAAATATTTATTAAAATCAGTATAGAAATGTGAAGAAAAATCTAGAAAAGTGTTTTAAAAGAAACAGGCGGACAGTGGTCCTTAATATCCCAATATATTTCCTCTCCCTTTACACAAAATTAGCACCTCTGGGCTCAATGCCCTCCAATATTGCACATACCCCAGTGCAAAAATGCATATGTTTATTCAATGCAGACTTATTGGCGAGGGCGTAGGTTATTTTACACTTTTTAGTCTTAATTTTAATATTGATATAAGCAACAGAGCAATTAGATGTACAACTAAACACTACATAACAGTGGAAACAGTATTAGATAGATATTTATGACAGTCACAGGATAGTAGTTGAGATTTGTTGTATGCACTTATGATATGGTCAATTCTGAATTTGGGTGACACTTATGGATCTCAAGGGGGGTAGTTTATGAATATGATACACAGTGATATTATGGTGGGTAACTAAGGGAACAATAATTAATAGTACACTATTGTTATAAATGAAATAGTATGCACTAATCACTTTATATAATGTACACTAGTCACTAGTTCTTATAGAGGGGAATATAGGAGAAATTATACACAGACACCAATAACTGATATAGAGAGGTAGCTTAATGAGTATCAATTTATTTGTCCTTACAAATACAAAAAAGATCTAATGGAGAATAGTGAAAGGAAATCAGTCAGGATAATATCTATAATACAAGTTTATATAAGCATTTGTAGTAATTCACATGAACGGTAGAAATTCAAGATGGTGGCGCCCAGGATACAGAGAACTATTGAGTGAGGTGATTGGACAAAGGTAGGCATGTGACCTGGACCGGAATAGAAGGGAATTGATTGGCTAAGGGAACCCACGTGACTGACGGGGGGCGCGCCGTCTACTCAGGAGAGAGACGAAGAATCAGCGCGCCGGAACGAAAGTCATGTGAGGGTGACAGTGACCGCGATAGGAGATAGGCCAAAAACAAGGGGAAGAGATCTAGGGTATCAGACATCATCCCATACTTTGAACACCTGATTGGCTATAATGAATCACATGAACACAGCATGTCACATGAGGCTCTCAGATGATGTGGAGCTGAGAAGGTGATTGGTCCATAGAAACTATAGCTAGAAACATGAGGCAGACATACGGTAATGCCCTGAGAAAGCATGGTTTAGCGAAACGCTCGTCGGCACTAGGCGGACGTGGTGCCTCCTTATTAATACTTTTACTGTTTAAGTTCTCTCTCTTAATGATATAGCACTTTGCACTTTAATGAGGGGATATCCCTGTAAAAGTAAAATGATGAGGGTATAAGGGGGTTATCCCCCCAGACCAAATATAAGTTGATGGTAATAACTAATCTATACTTAAGCAGGGATACCTTATGTATTTAGACACTTTAACATAATATGGAAGAAAAAATCCCCTCGTAGGAGCTGGGAAGTGCAATAAACCTTTTAGTGGGCCTGGTGCAATCAAGTACAAGACACTTTATGTGGAGATAATACCACGTCTCCCTCCAAGGCACATGCTATAAAATTCCGGATAAGTACCAGTAATAGCAGTTTGCACTTGCACTTTATAATAGGTGCAGTATTGCGCACATGCACATTTATAATAGGTGCAATAACAAAGTTGTTTACATATTAATTGCACTGGCACTTTTTGAAAAGAGTGCAATAAGTCTGCATTGAAGAAACATATGCATTTTTGCACTGGGGTATGTGCAATATTGGAGGGCATTGAGCCCAGAGGTGCTAATTTTGTGTAAAGGGAGAGGAAATATATTGGGATATTAAGGACCACTGTCCACCTGTTTCTTTTAAAACACTTTTCTAGATTTTTCTTCACATTTATATACTGATTTTAATAAATATTTCGCTAATAATTGAATTCCTATAAGTGTTTTTAATGTGATGGTAATAAAATTGAGAATTTTAACATTAGGATTACTGCCGTATTAAACTATATAAACGTGAAGAGTGCATCCTTGAGTAAGGAACCTTTTCTTTTTCTGTTTTCTAATATATATATATATATATATATATATATATATATATATATATATATTACAAAAAATATGCAAGAACAATTGAAACTACGCAGAAGAATGAAGAGTGAAGCAACAAAAGGATGACAGACCAACATATATACGTTGATATTGTATATATGAGGTGAGATGGGAGCTATTTTAGCGATCCGCCCTGTGATGGTGTTGGTATGGGTGTTGTTCTGTTGTATGGGTTGTTTTATATATTGGTGGTGGTCTCCACACTGTGTGTTTATGCTTGGACCGGTGTCAGAGGAATGGAGAGAGGAAGAGAAGACACATGCATTCAATGCTAATCATAATCCCTTTAATATGTGTTGTTGGAGATTACATAAGCAACAGCGGGGACAGGGGGCACCCCTCGTGAGTACTCCGAGCAGCAGGAAAAGGCTGCGTCCCGCCACCCCCCAAGCAGTGGCCCGGAGCCCTGTACTTGTGTGCCGGCCACTGCCGGCAGCCAGCATAAAATCACGTAGACGCCATTATTAGTGTCTATATGCGTTTAAATAGGCCCGAAGTGTGACATCATGACATCACGACGTTCTGACGTTATGAGGGAGATCCGTCAGGGCAATCGTGGCGGCGGCACCTTTCATGAGCGAAAGGCACCTACACCTTTACCAGAGGACTTTTTAAACCAAACTAAGGCATGTTCAGAAATGAAGATGTCCAGTAAAGTCCACAACCCTAATAAAAAGTACAGTAGAAAGAAGAATAGTCTAGCCTGGATAATGAGCCATGTGCAGCAGACAGAAGTATAGTTACGGGTGGTGGGATGTCTACTCCTCCATACATGACACAGCTTCAAATAAGTCACAAACATGGAAATATTAAGGTAAGGAAACCGTAAGTGGGAGGGAGAATGTTGTCTGTCCAAAACAGGGGAGGCTACCATAATGAAATCTCCACCGATCCAGAGGTATCCAGAGGTATCCTGGTAGGAGATTAGCCAAAAAATGACTAATAAACTTATGAGAATAAACATTAGGGCCATATCAGTTACAAAGGGCAAGATGTAAGAACCAATACAACACTCAGTAATCATAAATAGGCCTTCTGTATCTTGATCATTTAGGTGTACTGTAAATGGAATCATCGAAGCCAAAGGACAGCAGAGTATATCCCATCAGGGACAGTTTAAGTATCTCAGCATCTGGCAGATGAGTTTCCTGCAGGAGAGCAATGTCAAACAATGTCAAAAATTTCATCTGCTTCATTAACCAAAATTCAAAATTCCACTTTTTAACATAGCCATAGGTAAGAAGAAGGAAAGATGATCACTATAAAGAAGAGAAGGCAGGGTATGAAAAAGAAAAAAATTGGCATGAGAACCCCAAGGGAGATGGCAAAAGACACAGAAGGTAAACTACAGACAAAGACAAAATAAAAGAGAGTAAATGTAAAAAGATAGAGGAAATTGGGTAAAACATCTCCAGAGTCTAAGGTAAATATCATTGGAAGGGTGAAAAAGCCAAACAAGGCAACTGGGGAAGCTCAAATAGTCAAATAGTCACTCACATCAAATAGTCAGGAACCAAGGGGAGCTCCTGAAAACCACAACAGAAAAACAGAAACATCTCAAGGAGAGGAACAGGGAGGGAAGAGGTCATCATGAGCAAAGCCACAGGTACATACATATCAGTAAGAAGCTAAAGTAGAAGGACAAAATAGCATTAAAAAGAAGCAGTCTAATACAATAAGACATAAATGTAAATTCAGTAACAACAGCCACATACTGGGAGGGTATGAAATAGCCAGTGGCGTAGCGATAGCGGTCGCCACGGTCGCAGCTGCGACCGGGCCGCTACACAAGGGGGGCCCCGGCCCCCGGCACGTTCTTTCACCCGGCGCCGAGCCTCTCGAGTCCCCCTGCCTGTCAGCGTGCAGGATCGCACAACCTCCCCCCCCCCCTTCAGTTGAACGATTGCGCGCGGGGGAGGGGGGAATTCCCTCTGCTCCCAGGCACTTCTCTCTCTCTCTCTCTCTCTCTGCTGCCCCTGTGTATCATATAATGTGCAGGGACACTGGAAACTGGCTTCAATCTTCTGACTCCTGTATCATCCAGGTTGTATGAGGCACCTTCCAGACGTTCTATTTACCGAGACCGAGTACCGAGGCTGCTTTCCTCAGTGCAGCCGCTGGTTTCCTGTCCCTCATTCCCCCTCCTCCCTCCTCCCTCTGACTCACAGCAGCTTCCTCCGTCCTGATACCTGTGCTGCAGGATAAGGAGCTGACCCTGACACCAGGTACCTGCACATTCACAGCAACTCCCATTGTGTGCCATGTCCCCCCCCCCTCTG
>JABWIB010002317.1:25505-35925 GCA_016617825.1 Platyplectrum ornatum | reverse complement strand
CCCCCTTCCCAGTCACCAACCCCCAGGTGTGGGCCCTTTAAATGGAAATGCAGCTTTCTGTTCTTCCTGCCCCAAGTGAGACATTGCCTGAGGCTACAATACAAAAGCCAAACAAGGCTAAAAAAAAGTGTCAAGAGCCACACTAGTCCAAACCCTAGTCAAAGTAAGTCCTTTGATATAAACGTCACATGAATAATGCGTGTGGGTGTGTGTGAGTGTGTGTGTGTGTTAGCTAAGGGTGGAGTCACACATTTTACAAAATGCTTCATAGGAATATACAAGGTGCAGAGAAGATCCATACACAAGTAATGACTAAACCCTATCTAATTTATATAGCAGGACAAGATCATCTCCGGTAGCCTGAGCATCGCATGCCGCTTTTCCCAGAAACGTCGACCAGCTAGCAAACGCACTGGGATCCTGGGAGCCTTAACTTGGCAGCAGCTGGCGGCCTATGTGATCTGCTGTGTATTTCTGCGCAGCAAGCNGGATAAAAGAAATACAAAACAGGGTCTAAAACACGAAAGCATTGTCAGAACCGGTCACCTGACTCTGGCCTGGGGTTTCTCTTGTTTTACATGAGCAGAGGCTGGTTAATAAGCATTCAGCCACCTAAGAACTATGTGCAAACGGATCATATTAAAAAAAAAAAAAGAGCCAAGGCGCCTCTCAATAAGTTCACCCAGAGGTGCGCTTATACTTTACTCAGAAAGCCACTGTATTGGTGCAGCTGTGAGCACAGTGGCCACCATGTTTCCCTAAACTTCCTCAAAGCATGAACCAGGCTCAGGTGCAAGGTGGGGGGAAGTCCCCTACACAAACATGACTTCATTTTAGGAGAAAGTACTGTTTAAAACACACACACATACTCCATACACTAGTGTGTGTGTGTGTATATATATATATATATATATATATATATTATACACACACACGATTTAAATATTTCATTATAATATGTAAGTGAGAGCAAAGTAAGAAAAGTTATATTTTTGTTTGAAACGTGCAGACTTCTATTTGCCACCACATTACACCTCTAAGTCTTTATACATCTGTTTACATGTGTCAGAAGCATGTTCATTCTCAGTATGGCCTATGCCGTTGCGGAGGTCGGTACACTGGGTTTCCATTGCATTGAAACCCTGGACCAGACCCATAAACTGCAGGCAACTACCATACATTAGGCCATGACACTACACATTAGGCCATAACACTAGGGAAAAAAAGTTCCTTGTCATTTCTACTGCACCAGAGTAGTCATTGTGTTCTTACTATAGTATAGCATGTTGTACTGTTTATACACTGATGAAGTGATCAGAATGAAACTTGATAAACTGACGCCACAGTGGTATTGCATGTTGTACTGACTCACTTTTAGGGCAATTAAATAGGTGGGTTTACAAAGCAATGTGAAGCGCTAGGGGCTGATACAGAGTATGGGGGTAGGGGTATAACAGGTGAAAGTGTAGACCTGGGCAAAACCAAACACTGCACTGCAGGGGAGGCAAGTTTAAACAGAAAACATAATTAGAGTTCCCTAGCTCAACTCTAATCGACAAATGTAACAATGCTATGCAGACTGTGAGATCTTTGGTTTCTCTGCACCCCTCATTATAACAGGGGGGTTCTCAGGTCTAAACTTGCACCTAAGATAAAGAAAAGTGCAAGTAGCAGCCCTGGATGAGCCCCCTGCAGCGTGTGACAGGAAGGTAGTAAAGCGAATGAGCACATGTTCAGCCCCAGCGGCCAGATCCACACATACATGAGGATTTATGCCCATCTGCTGTCTTGCACTGCCACTTATAGCTGGAGGGGAGCAGGCTGGGCTATTTATATCTGCACGGAGGGGAAGATGGGCGAGCAGTGCAGGGCCGCACAGTGCCAGCGAAGCATGGAGACCGGCCAAGGCCTAAAAAAACCCCCACGGCGCTGCATGCTCCCTCGGTAGCGGATGGGAGGGTGCTGGATTCGCGGCAGTTACGTGCCATCAGCCGGGGGGAGGTGAAGCACTAGGGCCGGTGAGAGCTCAGGCCGACCTCGCTGCACTCACATGGCTTAGAGGAAACAGCCGGGCACCGGGTGTATGTCAGTAAATCTACGCCTCCGGTGGCCCTATGTGCATGCTCCAGGCAGTCAGTGTAACTAACAAGCAGCCATGTGTCACTACCGGCACCGGTTACGGTAAAAGAAACCCCGTGCACACGGGGGCAGGAGGCGCTCAGGCCTAGGGAAGGAGACCCACGTTGCCTGTCTGCATGGGGAATGCTGGGTAGCAGAGGTGGGCGGGGTCACCACAGAACGTTGGACCGTGAACGTTCTGAATTGGAACGCTGGGGAGCTGAACATTCCATTAACCTCTGCGCTGCCACACGCTACCGCTGCCCAGCGCTTCCCCGCCGTGTCACGCACGCACACATTACACGGGGCTTTCAGTGAAAGTGTACGGGAGCCACTGATCCTCCACCCACTAGGCCAGACTGCAGTGTCATCAAAGGGTGTACTAGGCAATGGACACCCACCACCACCACCTCCTCCTCCACCCCCTTGTGTCGCCGCCCCCCCCTCTAGTGTCACAAGCCTGGTGTAAAGGAGGGGGGGGGGATCGTGCAGGTGACCTTAAGAGCACCCCTAAATCTATCCCCCGGGAAACATGCTCCCTAAAAGCACAGCACGTTACAAGCACATGGTGATGGGAACATCCCTAATAGAGGGGACACTCCCAACGCCGCCCGCATTCACCCATAGTCCAGAGATCATGGGGCAGGGGGGGTGGAAGGCATGGGAGTCAAAGAGCAATAGCCAAATATTCAGTCTCGATTAGGAGCCCTCCACTAGCCAGGGTCACAATAAGCTGGTATAGAGGGGGGGCAGAGATCAGAACGTGGTGGCAGCCATGCAGAGTGGCACTTTCACACTGATGGCAATAGTCAAAACCCCCCCCCCCCCCTTACACACACCGAGACCCCGTACAAGTGTGAGCCCAGCTACTACCCAATGCAATCTAAGGGTGACCCCTGGTACCGATCCGGCAGACATTACTATGGGTAACACATGATCACTTACCTGCCGAGAGCTGCCCATTAACCGGCCCTCCGTGGCCACCACTCGCCTTGATCCAGGGGTTCACCTTGGGCGGAGGAGCCTCCACAAACTCCTTGCGCCCCAGCCCTTCCTCGCCGTCCTGCACCGGCTCCTGCTTGCCCCCCTCCTCCAATTCGTTGTCCGCTGGCAGCGGCGGCTGCTGCTGCTGCAGGGGAGGCGGTGGCAAGAGCGGAGCCTCTACCTGAGTCGCCATGTCCCCCACCACCACCCTGGCGGGGATGAGGTGTCAGATCCCCGGGGCTTTGCTCTCCTCACGGGGCGTGCAGGAATGCGGTCAGTGCGTACGGGGCTGGCGGGCGTTAGTTAATCAATCACCGGGCGGCCTCCCGAAGTAATCGCTGCAATATGGAAGCCAAGGCAGACCACGCGATGGGACTGTGCGGGGACGCGCTCTGAGACACGCCGACGTGCGCGCTCCCGGCCCGTGTAGGGGGGCGGGGATGTGTGGTGAGGGTCAGCTGGAGCGCCATTCATTACCCTAGAGGGGGGGGACCTTCCCTCTACACCATATTATCTGTCTGCCCGCCACCCCTGCCTCTTCCCAGCTGCCATGCTGGGACTTGTGGTTCATCGATTTATTAACTTTATGTACATATATTTCTTAACTATCTATATATTTATTTAATCAATATAACTGTCTCTATTTCACATAAGTCACATTTTGAAAATTGAATCACATTCATATCACATATATAACACAATGGACTGAATTTACTAAGCAGGGAGATTGTAAAGTGGGGATGTTGCCCATAGCAACCAATCAGATTCGAGCTCACATTCTCCAGTATGTAAAATGAAACAGAACTTAAATCTGATTGGTTGCTATGGGCGACATCCCCACTTTACAATCTCCCTGCTTAGTAAACCTAAGCCTATGTAGGCCGATTCAATTATGTGCGAAGATGAATTAAAAGCCATGTGCGACTGAATCTGCGCGTCTTTTTATACATGGCTCAATGAGCCGCGAAAAGCGCAAGTTTTTCTCCCTTCCGCTGTTTGCCCATGTACCACCTCCTCTTACAGTGGGTAGTATCAGCTCCTTCACGCTCTGCCGTCAGACACTGCAATATTATAACTGCATTGAGTGCGCTTGCGATAGTTTTCCGCACCATAGGGGCTGATCCAGAGTTCGGGACTAAGGGCAAAACAGGTGCAAGTGTAAAACCCATGGGCGTAACTATGGAGGGTGCAAAGAGTGCAGCTGCTATGGGGCCCGGGCAGCAATGGGGAGCCCCACATATATGAGTGCAGCTACAATTTGATGACATACACACTACACATACACACATGCATACACACATTATATGCACACACCTATAGTCACTGACCTCTGTCTGTTGTATCTTTTCTATGACAGTACCAGTATTTTTTTTTACTTTTTTTTTTTTAACTAATAAATGCATTATATTTATATTATATATAAATGTGTATAAATTGTATATAAAAAATGGCGGAGACCTGCTATGGGGCCCCCAAATTTTAGTTACGCCCCTGGTAAAACCAAAAAATGATCTGCAGGGGAGGCAAGTGTAAACTGCGAAAACAGAATTAGAGTTGAAAGGAGTAGCCTCCCAACTTGGAAGGAGTAAGGTTTGGGTCTGGTCCAAAGAGGCTGATCCGGAGCCAGGGCAAAGCAGGTGAAAGTGTAAACCTCAGTATTATGGGGCTGATCCAGAGCAAGTGTAGACCTGAGCAAGACCATTCTGCAATGCGGGGGGTGCATAAGAAGTTTCATTTTATTGCACTTTGCTCTTGCACAAAACACCTACAAGCTCCATAGCTTTATGTTTAATTTGTAAATTAGAGTTGAGCTGGGAAACTCCACCTTTCAACTCTAATTCTTTTTTAACGGTTTATACTGGCCTCCCCTGCAGTTCAGTGTTTGGTTTAGCCCAGGTCTACACTTGCACCAGTTTTGCCCTTACTCCAAAACTCTGGGTCAGCTCTTATGAATGATGCTAATTAACTTTATTTCTGTTGCATGCAGGTAAACTGCTTAGCCTTTGTCTGCATTTAAGTATTCATTTGTAAATTAGACCCCTTTTCCACTGCAATGTGAACCTGGGTTTTTCCAGGGTTGACACAATTTCCACAGAATGGAGTAGAGTATTGTAACCTACTATGTTTTAAAGGGAAACCCTTGACCCAGGGTTTTTTCTTGGGACCCATTTCCACCAAAAAAAAAAAAAAAAAAACCTGGGTCTATGGGCCAGATTCAGCTTTTCACTCTCAGGACTTACACTCATGAGTTATGCTCTCATGGGCAAAACCATGTTGAATTGCAGGGGAGGTAAATTAAATTAGTTGCACTCAGCATAACAAGTGATAGCTGATGTTTCCTAGTCCTAGGGGTATATTTACTAAGCAGGGAGATGACAGGGAGATTGAAGACTGGGGAAGTTGCCCATGGAAACCAATCAGTTTCATTTTACATACTGGAGAATGTGAACTCGAATCTGATTGGTTGCCGTGGGCAACTTCAACAGTCTTCAATCTCCCTGTTTAGTAACTATACCCCCTAGTCTAATAACAGTGTAACAGCAACGCTGGTCAGTATCTGTGTGCAAAATGCAACAATAAAGTATTCTCCCTGCATGCACACACTGACATTCATTTTACCCCCCCCCCCCCGCAATTCACCATGGTTTTACCCATGAGAGTGTAAGTCATGAGAGTGAAAAGCTGAATCCAGCCCTATGTGCATAAACCCAGGTTTTTTAATGTCAGTGGAAAAGGGGTATCAGAGATGTAAGCCAATACCCCTTTTCCACTGACAAAAAAACCCCGGGTTTATGCACATAGACTCAGGTTTATTTTGGTGGAAAAGGGTACAAAGAAATTAAACCCTGGTAAAGGGACCCAGGTTTTTACCTGGGACTAATGCAGGTTTTTTCAGGTCTACACTTGCACCTAAAAAGATGTAAGTGCAACTTTGGATCAGCCACTTCACCTTAACTTTACCATACCATACCGGCATATACCGGCCCACTTAGAGCCCTGTCTATAACCCTGTAGAGCTAATTATTTTACCCCACACATTGCAATGTGGTTTGTCCATGTGCTGTTTTAAATTCTTAATCCAAATGCTGGATCAGGCCTTAGAGCATAAAATATAAATTATTCATTTAGATGAGATATAGTCCATGTATTACAGGGATCAACACACCCCAAGGTATGGCAAGCTAGTGCCCAGTGTTTGTAGTGTCCTATTATAAACCTGGCACCCGGAGGCACCACAGGGCACTATGGCCCCTCTCCACTCTTGACTGCCTGCCGAGAAGGTCCTAGCACTGCAATGTCACTAGTCATCACTATGACCCTGACTGGAGAGTCTCTGTCAGCAGCTTTCATGGGTGGGGAGCATAGGAGCCATAGTGTTGATAAACCTATTCGGTCACTTCTTCTATAGGTTCCTGCCTGACCTCAGCAACAACTTCATGAAGGGATGGGAAGAAGTGAATGGGGGTTTAGGGGGAAATTAATTTAGGTACGTATGTATGAGTATAGTAAGTATATATATGATATATAGATCCTATATAGATATATAGTTCTTGATAAAAGTTTTCCAGACAGACGGAAATGTTGGCTATTACAGACATCTTGGAGAATCTTTATTCTATCTGTATTCTACATACTACTGAAACATTTAATACTAGTTCCTAGTTGAAGTCAGTATCCGGAGTGACATACAGAGCACTAGTTTAGCTCACGCCTGTCGTGTCTCCTATACGTGTAGGAGCATGCCCTTGCTCATGCTGCAGCTTGGGCTCGTGTCCTGTTAGCAGCCACTATAGTCTTTTCCAGCATGTGCAGAGGCCATATGGTATGGAACTTGTGCAGCATGACTGTTATATCCAGAGGTGCCTGTGCCACATACTCACACTACCAGCAAACTGGAGTAGCAGTAGTGCGTAATGCTGGATTTCAGGGCGATACTATGATAACCAGGGACTGAACTTGGCAGGACGCGGTGGTGTGTGGTGACAGATCGCTACTTCTCTTCCTGATCTCATTGTCAAACTATCTATTTCTATTTACTTACCTTCACTCCATGCTGTCACTTCTACCTCTACACCTTGACCACTAATTATAACTACAACAAACAATGGAAATGTTCCAAAGTTGCATCAGTCAGTGGATTGTGAACTCGCAATATACTGTCTGAAGCAATTCCTTGTGCTAGTACGCAGCCTAATCTTGTACTGACCTTGGATTGCACACATATTATCAAGTGTTACCAGTGATAATGATAATTCCCTCTGGGTGCATATATTTTTCCTTCCTATGTTTAGACACTGGATATGCACAGGAGCACCTATCTCGCTCGAAATGGTGTTGCCAATGACTAAATCTACAAGTTAACAAATATAAAAGACAGAGCTTCATTAAATGGTTAGTTACAACTTTGAGGGTTTGAATTGGATAAAGCTACACACTTTTCTGATACTTTTCATATCTAATTCAGTTTGCCTCCCCTGCAATTCAACATGGTTTTGCCCACTCTTGAAAAATCTTTCGATTGGATACAATTTATCTTACTGTGTGTACCTAGCTTTAGACTTGGGCTGGAAACATCATCTCTCACCTGTAATACTGATTACATCTAATTCAGTTTGCCTCCCCTGCAATTCAACATGGTTTTGCCCACTCTTGAAAAATCTTTCGATTGGAACAATTTATCTTATAGTGTATGGCCAGCTTTACTCATTAGTGCCTAAAGATGTGAATCTGGTCTATTGTCATTGCCATTTACCGTCTCCTGGAACCACTATTATAGATACTGGGTTCCCCAATTGATAATTGTTGTCCAGTAACAACTTTGTAAACTCTATCTTATGTCCTATGTATGCACCTCCATGCAGAAGAGTGTCATATAGACAGTCCTCCAACTCATCAGGCCAAGCTCTGTATGTTTGTAATGAAAACACCCCTCATGTACGTCACTCTGAAGCCAGATGTGTAGTACAGTATGTGATTTATGCACACTGCCTGTGTACATCACCTGTTGTTTTATGTCAGGGTCAGGTCCTCATATTAGTTCAGGATTCTCGACACTCCAGGAATTTCTGGGATACTCTCACGGGAAATTCTCCTGGTACCAGTTGTGAGGCAGTGATGATCACTGCTCCTAGTCCCGAACATAATTATGACGTAAAATCAGAACGTCATGATGTCACACCCTGCCATTCCTAATAAATGTATGGTGTTTGCCATTCAAGGGGTGGAGCTTTATTTATGAAAACCACGCCCTCCACCCCACCCAATGCTACTGGCTGTTGGTTTCTTCCACAAGGCAGAAACTAAAAGCCAGTAACCCTGTATTAAATGAAATTCTCATTTTCCTTCTGGAAGTATCTAGGGTGGTTTCCCGCTCAGCAGCATCCCAGTATATTACATGAAACAAAGAACTAGCCGGGCCCAGGTCTAATAACAGTGTCACAAAAAACGCTGGTCAGTATCTGTGTGCAAAATCCAAAAAGAAACCTTTTTACCTGCATGCAAACACTGACATTCATATTACCCCCCCCCTTGCAATCCAACATGGATTTTCCCACTCTTGAAAAATCTATAGATTGGAACAATTTATCTTATAGTGTATGCCCAGCTTAAGTCATTAGTACCTAAAGATCTAAATCTGACCCATTGTTATTAAGCTGAATAACTTCTCTTACTGTGCAGTCCTATGTTCTCCGTGCTTCTCTGTAGATGATCTGGCACAATGCCCTTCAATACCTTTCTGTTTGGTTTATGTTGTTTTTGTTGAGGTTGTGATGTATTTGTCTTGATTATGTGCAATTTGGTTATTGCTTTGTTTTGTATTAGAAAAATCCCAAGAATAAAACATTGCTATTTGTACATATGTGTAACAGTGAATCCAAGACTTTTGTGTAGCGTTGTTGTAGTTGATGCGAATGCGCTCGGGAATATAATCATTTTGTGATATGAAAATTAAACCACAAACACAACAAACNCAGCTTTATGCAACCTGTAACAAAAGTGTGGAAGGGTGCGAGGACCCGGGGCCACCCGCCTGCCGTTGGATTGTGAGCCTCCCAATACCACACAGTCAGCAACTGGTCAGCGAATCAGAGATTAACAAAAAGGCATCCACTAGCAAGGAAAATGCAATGCCAGCATCAGACCCCAGGCGGCTATTGTACAGGCAGCATGTAGGGAACACAGGGCTGGGATTAAAGGATCTATGTGGCCATAGCATAGCTGCACAGTAAGGGTACAGGCTGGATGGTGTGTCCAGGGAGGAGGGGCTGTGATCTTGTCGTTTCTCTCCATAACCCCCATTACATAGCATACCTCCACACTGTATATAGGCAAACGTTTTCTATGTACATAACACACAGATCCAGCTATCATTTACTATATGTATTATCGCAGACCCTCCAACATGACCCATTCCACCAGGTACAAAATACTCTGTTCTGGAACTTCCAGCAATCAGTTACTATGGTAACCACCATTGTTACATTACTCAGACATCAGTTAGTTCGTTATAACCAGGTGATTGACAGCTGAAAGCCCAGGAGCGGAGTATTATGTACCTGGTGGAATGGGTCATATTGGAGGGTCTGTTATCGCTCAGCAATGTATCGTTGCATCTTCTGGTACTCGGTATGATTGAAGCTGTTTATGGTTACATCTGTCGTTACAGAGTGTTTCAGGACAGGGCACTCTAAAAGCTAGATTTACTAAAATGCAGAAAAGGTAAAATGGAGATGTTGCCCATAGCAACCCTTCAGATTCAGGTTGACAGTACATAATAGGAAAGTGGCAGCTAGAATCTCATTGGGTGCTATGGGCAACATCTCCACTTTTCCTTTTCTGGAGATCTATTCTGACGTGTCTCAATTTATTATGGATATTATTATACCCTTAGTCAATCTTCTAATAACAGAGCAGTGTAGATGAAGGGATGTGGGTGAAGGAAAGAATTCAGGAGAAGCTAATGGGGACAGAATGGGATTGGTCAGTGGTACTTCACCAGAAGACAGCAGAGAACCACTAACTAAAGCTGGCTATACACTATAAGATAAATTGTTCCAATCGAAAGATGGGCAAAACCATGCTGAATTGCAGGGGAGTTAAATGTAATTAATTGCAATCAGTATTACAGGTGAGAGATAATATTTCTTAGCACAAGTGTAATAACAGTGTAACAGTAACGCTGGTCAGTATCTGTGTACAACATGCAACAATAAAGTATTCTCCCTGCATGCAAACACTGACATTCATTTTACCTCCCCTGCAATTCACCATGGTTTTACCTGCTCTTGAAAAATCTTTCGATAGGAACAATTTATCT
>JABWIB010002316.1:32933-54147 GCA_016617825.1 Platyplectrum ornatum | reverse complement strand
CAAGTGTAAAATAGTGACGTCAGGCTGAATTCGAGGCGCGATTTCACAAAATCGAGGGTCCGAAGGCATAAATCGACGCGAATTCAGGGCGTTCGAATTTATTCGACCATCCAAATTCGAATCTTCGTGAATACGATAATTCGCGCCCGGCTCGAATTCAAAATCGAAGCGATTTGGTCCGATTTGTATTCGCGCTGACAATTCGACCCTTAGTAAATACCCCCCATTGTATGTTTTTTTAAAGAGAACAAGAGAAGAAAAAGGGATTCTTTGCGAGGTGCACTCGTTCGTGACTTGTGTTATCTATGGTATCCCTACTCCCTACAAATTGTTAAAATATAAATTTTATTCATATCATTAAAAAATTTTTTATGAGAATACATATAATTTAAATCAATGAGCGAAATATTAAATAAAATAAAGGTAGTGAAAAAGGAAAGAAATTCTTAGTGTTAAAAAACAAGCGACTGGGCTGGCAGCTCAATAAGTCCTCCTTTATTAACAGTCCGAATGTAAACCCAAAGCACAAATAATGGCTGATAATGACATTGTATGCTTTATCAGAAAATGTGTCCAAAACTACTAGACTAATTTAAATGTAAACTAACATGTACTTTTTATGGAATGACATACATTTCATATGTCAGGGTTATGTTAAGTAGGATGATGGATGTCCCTCCAAGGAGGCAGAAAATTGCCATTCATTAAGTTATTGAACCAGATGAAACATATGTGTTAACTGTAAAGCATTCAGGTCATTTTTACAATGTTAAGTCTATAAGTGATCATTCCATGCAAGCTAAGCACTGCAACTGACACATATTAATTACTGATTTAAAAAAGTAGTAAAACATGAGTTATTTATCATTCGATGATATTTCTTACTACCTGCAATTTTTCATGTGTTGTAAAAACCTATCATCTTAAATGTTTATTGAACTACTTTGATTATTCTCATTTTCCATATGTTAAAGGTTTCTGATACTCACTGATTTAGTCTCTGTTGAACTATAGAACAAGGAGTCTGGTGAATGCTTCCAGTATTCACCAAGGAACCTAAAGTGGGTATGATCTTTGCTGAGTGAGGTTTGCTGGTCACCAATCATATTAGTAATGATAATCAATCAAGCACAGACCAAGAATTAGCACAAGGTCACTAAGGTCACAATGGAAACCACAATTATGAATAAGAGAGGGGTACTTGGTAACAATGCTAGATTGTAGATGGGTGCAAAGAAACAGTCCTTGATAGCAGTGCTGAACTGTAAACGCATTTGGGTATTTACAAGTGCTCCAGGATGTTCCAGGTAGATACACAGAACTGGTGAGTCCTTGTATTTATTTATTTATTTATTTACAGGTTTTTATATAGCGCCATCAGATTACGTAGCGCTTTACAATTTACAATGGGGATAACAGACAGAGAGACAGAATGGGTGGGGAAGAGGAGCCCTGCCCGCAAGCTTACATTCTAAGGGAGATTAGGGATTTGATACATAGGGGTAATTACACATACACTAAGGACAATTTTTTTTAGACAGCTGCCAATTAACCTGCCGGTATGTTTTTGGGATGTGGGAGGAAACCGGAGCACCCGGAGGAAACCCATGCATACAAACTCCACACAGGTAAGGTTCTGTCCAGGAATCGAACTTACAACCTCAGAACTGTGAAGCAGGAACGCTAACCGTTGAGCCATCCATGCTGCCTTGTAGCATGCTGAATGATAAAAACATGCAGGTAATTTCAAGCAGGTAGATATACAGCATTAAGCTGCAGGTGAGACTGTTGTTAAGGGTTGAATCATAGAGAGTTAGGTGGCTGGGAGGGAACATTTCTTATAAGGGGAGTGTTAGGATTAAACTGAGGGGAGGGATTGGAACATAGAAAGGGAAGGTTAGGCTGCTGGGAGGGAAGAGTTTATAGAAGGGGAAAGTTAAAGTTAGACTCCGGAGAGAAACGGATCATAGAAAAGTTTAGGCTATGGAAAGGGAAGGGTTAGGAAGGGGAGGGTTAGGGTTTTGTTGTGGAAAAGGGATGGTTCATAGATTGGGAAGGTTAGGCAGTGAGGTGGGGAGGGTTAGGGTGATAGAAGGTCAGGGTTAGGATCAGGATTAGGATTAGATAAGAGTTAGAGTTTGGGGAAACCCTTACCTGTCAGCACTGGGATTGGGTCTTATTCTTTCATTGTGATTTGTCATCATCTGTATGCACCAGCAAACCATCCACTTACATCTGGTTTGTTGCAAGAATTAAAAGTATATATGACCACGCGGAGCGGCAGTTTAAACTTCTGAACCACCTCTACTTCACCTCAGACCGCCTCCATAGAATCTGGCCCTCCCAATCGAAGCTCTACTGGAGACAATGTGGTGGGGTGGGGGATATCTTCCATGTCTTTTGGGTCTGCCCCCTCCTGCAATCATTCTGGACAGATGTCTCCCGCCTTGCATCAGACGTCTGCCACACGACAGTCTCCCTCACTCCCGATCTTGCGCTGCTCCACCTCTATCCCCCTGACTTTCCCCCCTCAGACCGCTATGTGCTGGGTCAGATCCTGCTAGCAGCCAAGACTCTCATCGGTCAGCTTTGGAAAACATCTTTGCTCCCCAGTGTCAAGGCGAAGGTCAAGGCTAAGGTCACTCACTGCTACCAAATGGAGACACTTAACGCGCCGTACTGTATCTCTTCTAGGTCCCGCTGACACTGTGGTTTCGTTGGTCGGAGTACCTTGCCCAGGCTCCCGGTCGGGACACCTCTTCCTCTCTTCAACTGGCTGCCCCTGCTGACGTCTCCTCCCCCTTGCCCCTGGCACCACTTTAATTTGCCCCCCCCTCTCTCCCTCGCCGGGCTGGTCGTTCGCACTCTCCCGCTCCCCTCTGTACTGGATCCCTTCTTACCTTCTCCTCTCCTTGGTGATCTCAGGGTATTACACATATAAAACTGCAAAAAGTATAACACATATAAAACTGCAAAAACACATCTATAAAGTGTCAAAGTGAATGTATATTAAAGGTCACAACATTCACTAGAGGTAATATTTAAAACACTGATTAATGTGTACATAAAGTTTTTTCATAATCATAGTATAGTAACACCTTACAGACATCTATAAGCCGTCCACTTCATTTATGGTATATTGAACACTCCCACTCTCCCGAAGTAATCCTAACTCACTGACAAGCTATAGCAGCCATTAGCATATATGACTATTCCTCAGCACTGCTGCTTCATTTACTATATGTAGAGTGCTTACTGTACTGAGGTTTCTCACAAAAAAATAAAGAATAGGTAATGTAATGCTAACTCACTGACACTAAGGGGGCGAGACAGATACGGAGGTGGGAGAGATAGAAACACTGCAGAAGGAAGGGGGTGGCGGAAATGTTGTCTCTGGCCCAGGGCTGCAAAGCCCTGAGATAAATATCTTTTAATTAAATCACTTTCTATTACATCATTCAAATGCTTTCTGTGCTATATTTCTAGCAGGTAATGTCATGTTGTAATGTCATGTTGTTTAGTATACTATTTCTTTCTTTTGTCACTATTTCACCGTTTAAAATATTTCAGTCTTTTTAAGATGCTTAACTATGTTCAGTTTAATTACTATCAATCATATGGTTTAAAGCAGGGCTGGAAATCTGTATAGGGGGTATGTCATACCGGCACTTATCCCACTGAGAAATTTACAAACCTCCATTGACCTCCATACCCAAACTTCTAAATTTCCACTTCGACCACTGGTTTAAAGTGTTTATGCCAAGGTTATATTCTTCATTAAATAAAAATGAAGCTATATGGGTACATACACGGAGCATAATGTATGGCCACCATGAGGGTGAAGTGCATATTGTATGGTGGTCATGAGGGTGCAGTGCATAGGTGTCGGAACATGGGGGATGAGGGGGCGAACTTTCCGCTCCTCATGAGGAACAGTGTATATTGTATGGGGGTCGTGGTGGTGCAGTATATATTGGCAGTAACTAATTGGCACAATCTGTATTGTGTGGCAGTCTAAACACCATTAATATTCATTCTTGGTCAGTTAGTCAGTAGCTGATCAGTATCTGCATGCAATAATTTGACTTCCCCTGAAAGTCAACATGGTTTTGACTAGGTGAAACGTCTTATTTTGGAATTCTGCATATAATCCAACATGTCTTTATTTTACATTTCACAGTAAAATGAAATAGTAAATTGAAGAAATAAGCATTCAAAAGAGCTATTAATATTTCTAAAATGCATGTTTATTTTACTGTTTCCAGTTGAAGTCACTAGTAACATTGCTATATTGATTTGCTGTAAATGAAATTGCTGTCTACCATGAATCTTCCCACAAATTGAAACAAGAGCAAGAGATTTATTTAATCAATATCTGAATGTTTAATTGTCAACTTGAAAAAAATAAAAAAAAAGAACATACTCACCAGAGCCACAGCATGGAAAATCCAGCCACTGGAGGACAGGTGAGTATGGATAGGGAGAGGAAGGCCTGTGCTGATTGGCAGGAATCCCATCCAATCAGCTGGACGTTTATTGGCTTCCGCCACACTATAGCAATAATCGCTGTAGTGTGTGCCCAGTTTGATTGAACGATTGTTGATTTATTACAGTAAGGATGACAATAGTGATATTTATTACCGGATCTAGCTTTAGCCATGATAGCCAACTTACATACACATACACCCATGCACCATATGTGCACAAGTGGATGGCCTGGACCAGACCTGCCCCCCACCCAGCTAAGTTATACTAGCTGGGCCGGAGAGGGGGTATTTTTTATATGAATAAAACACAAACACATCTCTTCCTAAAACGGCAAAGCTATCTAAGTGCTCAACTACATATAAACAAATAAAGGAATTGTCCCCAGCGTGTGAATTTCTGGAGAGAGGTCGAACCTTTCTTTTTATAGCTTCTGGGAGAGGTCTGCCGCATAATTTCACTTATGACCCAGTTGTTCGTTTCCAGGTGCTTACACCACCTCCTAAAACTGGCCACACACAAGAACCATTGTTTTGCCAATTCCCTAATTATCATGATTGGCAAAATAATCTTTCTTATGTGTGGCTCAGATATCTTTTCCAAACATCAGATTATCAAGACTCTGGGACAATAATCTGATCTTTTGGATTTCCTGACTGATTATCTACCGTAGGGAATAATATTGTGTAGTCTATACCAGATCCGGATTCCACGGCATTCCCAATTTGTGATCAAACTGAATATTATCATTAGTATGATGAATATACCTGACATCTAGACCTCAAACTGTACAATCAAAAATAAATGGACAAGTTTATTAATTTGTCATAATTCATATTACTATTGAGTGTTAAAGTGTTATTGTTTAAAAAAGGCATTTTAGTTACTGCAAGCCAGGAAACCACAAATAAGACTTCCAGTTTTCAGAGGTTCCTGTATTAATTATGAGGTTTTTTATAAAAATATAAAGTGCAGAAAATATATTTGTAACACGGCTGAGGCTAAAAAAAAGGTGCACAAATGAAAGCAAACCATTGCCTTATACATTAAAAGTGTTAAGATGGGTATTCACTGGAACAGCTATAATCACAGTGTGATTATCATGATAATCTGAATGTTTTTTACCTTGACAAACTGGTCAGTTATCTTTCCAAACACTTAAGCGATTATGGTTTATAAAAATAATGCTAGAAAACCAAACAATATTTATGCTTAAAAAAGTTATCTACATTTTACCTAACATTGTAAAATTGTTCACAATTATGTGAAAGGCCCACACACCAATATCGCTCAAAATATAATCAGAAAATTTGGAAACATTAGATTATTGTTAGCGACTCGTTTTTGAACGATTTCAATTTACTTGATTGACATTTTGTAATTTACTGCTAAATGAAATCTTTTCTTTCTAATTGCTGCAGAAATTCTGAGTTATGCAAAGGTGAGAACATCAATTCAGCAACAACATAGTAATGCGCAGAAACTGACCCCTGTTCTAGTCTTTCTTATTGTATAAATTGTGATTTTATGTAGTAAACAAAAATATTAACACTAGATACCAGAGTAGTTATTATACATGTCAGATGAGCAGCATTTGTGATTACAATGCTGATTAATAGTAAATGTCTTTCAGTTTTGATATATATATCTCTTTGCAGTGTATTTTAGATAGTTGAGATGGATTTACATTTTTACGTTGTTATTTTTCTCTACTTAAACTGTAATCTGTGAAGTGTATACCTTTGGGTATATTTTGACTGATAGCTCTTGCTTGGCAATTTACAAATGCATTTGAAGGTCATCTTTTCTACAAAGCTCAATCCACTCACATCTAGGACACAAAGCATAATGTAAATTGATTACATAAAGGTAGCATTTAATAAAAAGAAAATCACCAGGCCAGGCTATTTTGGGTATTTGTTTTCCTATTTGTTGTCTAAACACAGTAATTGTAGGTTAAATTGTAGTAATTTTCTAAACTTAAACTGTAATGTTTTAATTAAAATTTAATTAAAACATTACAGTTAGAAACTGGTTAGCTGGTTATAGCACATTTATTCTTGTGTGCTAGTCATAGCCAGCTACTGTACCTACTGCATGATGGAATGCCTTTCTCGTATATGGTTTATGTATGCTTAAGCGGTTTACAAAGTTGAGACAATGCGCTGTTATTATGTAGTTCTTTTATACCAACACCTCCTGCTGCAGTGCTGAATCATATGTAAAACAATATAAATATAAACTAACAATCTAAAATATTGTAATCATTGGGAGGTATATATAAGTAAGAGAAAATAGTATTACCAAAAAAACAAAACGGTGCTAAACAGCTGAGAAATAAAGATGGCACAAAAATTCTTTCATAGCAAAAATCTATGTGATTGTCCTCCTAATATGTAGGTATGCTGTGGTTTCACATTTATATAGCTATGCTTGACCTACTGTTATATGATTTGTTAGACTGTCAAGATGTTGCCCATAGCAACCAATGACATTCTAGCTTTGCCTTATATATACTAGAGAATGTCAGCTAGAATCAGATTGGTTGCCATGGGAAACATTTCTACTTTTCAACAATTTCATAAATCTGGCCCTTAGGATTCGGACACGTGTGGATCTAGAAGGCATACCTCCCAACATGTTAGGTGTCAAAAAAGGGACAAATAAGCCCCAGCCCCACCTGACTCCAAACACTGCACAACTCTGCATAAACTGCGTCCCTTTTTGTCATTTTATTTCCTTGTTAAATTTAATTACATTACAAAAAAAACACAAACTGATGGGCGGGAGGGTCAGCTGGATAGTCACCCATATACAGAACTGTCCCACTGAAATCAGGGAGGTTGGGAGGTATGTTATAAGATATGGGCAACAAAACTGGAAGGACACAAGGGGGTAATATGTGCCCCCGATTTAGATTAAGATTAATATTAATATTAATTAGTCTGTATATTTAAGTTAATAGCCAGTGGAGTGAAAATGGGTGATCTTGCATGAGCTGTTGTTCTTTCTCTCTATCTAAAGAGAGCTGGGTAAACACTGCAATGACATTAAGAAGATGTGATCATTTCCTAAGATATTACCAGGGATTTGAGGCCCAGATGAACATGCTGAATCATGCATACACAGTGACACGATTTACCCATAGCTCTGTGATTTTCATCTCTCTTTACCATCTGTTTTTTTTTTCCATCCTGACATTGTTGATCGTGCACATCATTTTTTAGAAGCTCCCAAAAATCCATTTAGACAGTGAAATACTCAAGGCTGACTAGTGTGTGTGCTCCAACAATTACATATCTAAGGTATTCACCCTACATGACCACAGGTCTTGGAATTCACTTAGAAATCACTGTTTACCATACAGTTCACTCTGTCTCTGTGGGATCATATCAATGGCTAACTTAATATGCACTTCATAACTGCCTTAAATTTAGATTAATTCATTCAGTTTCAACAAAGATCTAATGCAATGCAAGGATGCCCTCCATTTGAAACTCTATGCAGCAAATTAGTGTTTTAGAAAGGGACAATCTCCAGTATATATAATGTAATTGAGTATGTGAGGGTCACTTGAGATGTACTATGGACGAGGAAGAATGGTAACATCCGAGAGGAAATTGCAAAAGCTTTGATCAGAAAATGCTCCCTTTTGAAAGCAGCACATGCATACACATCACTTTTTTCTGGATCCAGAAATAAATCCTGGATAAAAATCTGATCCTGATAATGAACTATTTCATAGACCAAAACCACCACATGGATCCAGTATCAGACATTAGCTACCGCTGCCATTGGCACGCAGCCACATGGGTACCTGAGGTTTGTATCTACTCCTATGTGTCTTTAAAAGTCAAAGAAAAGAAATGGCTGGGGCTGCATTCCATTGTCTTATCCATTTTCTGCATCTGAGTGCCTATGTTAAACAGAACTCCTCTGGCTCACTCAGGTGCTGGTCATTTTGGTCCTTTTCTGTTTAATCTTTGCTGTGCTTGTCTCTCAGTTTCAATAAACAATAGTATTTGACCCCTACCGCATATAGAGTTCACACTTAAAGTTCAAAACTGCAATAGGAACCACTTATGTCGCTTATATTACAGTATGAGAGACTTGAGGGTGCTCTGGCGCCCTTTACTGCTTACAATATAATGTCTTTAATCAAGTTTCCAGTCCAATGGAACAAAATAAAGGGAGAAAGTCTTACAGTTTCCTCTAACAATGGGATCCTCCTGGATAATAGTTATTCCAAACAGTTCGCTGACCACCGTTCAATGGAGAGGTCTTCTCATGAATTACTTCTTTCCGGTGATCCCCACTTGTCCACGTTCTTGTCTCTATCAGGATCCTTATGTCTCCAACATGGTACAGGTTCTGGAAAGAATAAGAGGAACAGAATAGTGAAGCCTATTAAGGTAAGTGGAATGTTCACTATTTCATGCACTCACATATAAATTTCTTGGTTTCAAAGCAGAATCAAGATGAAGCCTGATGTTCTCCCTTCTCCGCTATGCTTCGTCTCCATCTCTGGATCCCACGCCGGCTCGAGCCCGAAGGAGAGACAGACAGAACTGTGTAGACTGTTAACCCGTTAAATCCCCCACAGGCAATAGAGAGAACTTACGTTGTTGTTCTTTTGAATTCACCGCTTGTATCAGATCGTATATGCCAATATTCTCCCGATGACAGCGTCCACCGACTTCAGATGCCGGTCTGTAGATCCTCAGGGAAGGACTTCATAAATCGATGGTCGTCCGTCTATTCCTAGAATCTCAAGCCTGGATATAGGAGAGAGAAAACACACAAATCTGTGTAGACCATTAAATCCTTCACTTCCCCCTATAGTGAATGGAGCTTACACTGTATTTTCTTGAAGGTAGTGCTTCTATAGGGGTATGGTTGCCGGTGTCCTCCTGCGTCGTCTTGGCAGGATACCGGTATCCACCGGATCACTTGCTGTTACTATATAGCGTGCATGTCTTGAAACTTAACCAGGTCACAGTAACAAATACTTTTTGTTCAATCACAAAAAAAAAGGAAAAATTCTTCAACAATAAGATATGTTCTTCAGCACTATAAAACACGGTTATTATGCAGGGTGATATTAAAAAAGATCTGTCACACATTTAGATATAAAACAGCAACGTGTAAAAATGGGCCCAAATCCCTGCTGGAAATGTAAAAGGTTTAATAAAAAACCACCTGCAATAACCACTGTGTGACCACTCCACCACCTGTCCAGTTCGTCCCTGGATCCCGTCATCTGAATTTCACCTGCTCTACTGCCTACCTCTTTACTGGTTATTTCTCTATGCTTTCTGAAATTCTCAGTCTCTCTGATCTTTGCCTGACACACCCTGGGTTTTGTAACAACAAGTATTTGGATAGATCTTTTAAACTTCCCATTTTCATCAAACTGTGTCCAAAGAAGAGAATAAAAATAGTGTGTGGTGTGTATGTGTGAATCAGTATGTTCATTGGGACTGGACAATTTTCTACATTACTGGTAAAGGTTTCGAAATGTTTCCACCTGTGATGAGCAGGAACAGACTTCCAGTCACTTAGTTAAAGAGGAGTCTGCCTGATTACTGTGTTACTCCAAATTACTACACGACTCTGTATGTGTCACAAACTATATGACATTCTCTCATCACTTACAATAATCTTCCCTTAAAATGATTGGAAAGCCGAGACTCAATGACAGCTCACACCCCTAATTGCCCTCATTTCCTGCAGCATTGGCAGCTTTTCAGTAAAAGTTGGAGAAAAGGATGTGGTGTAAAAGACACTGTACACTGATAGGACACCACACACACACACACATCCAGTACTCATACATACATACATACATACATACATACATACATACATACCT
Organism: Platyplectrum ornatum; assembly: GCA_016617825.1. Taxonomy (NCBI): domain Eukaryota; kingdom Metazoa; phylum Chordata; class Amphibia; order Anura; family Limnodynastidae; genus Platyplectrum; species Platyplectrum ornatum. Next base: position 43,790 of record JABWIB010002316.1, on the reverse strand, counting down.
ATACTATATTATCTTTAAATAAATAACTAAATAAATAAATAGCATTTTTCAACAGAGGCAGAACTAGTGAGTAATGGGCCCAGTTGCAAAACTATTATTTGATTGCCTTCCAAAGTAAATACATTATAAATTACTAATACATTGTTATTATAAAAGAGAACCGACCTGTATTCTTCTTAAATATGTCATGTTTGAAGAAGTCTCTGCTTTTTTTTATTGTATTGCAGGTCTGTTGTTCTGTCTAGCTACTGCTGTGCTTTTCCCTCTGGGTCACATGGAGCATTGCGGTGCAAGTGCTGATGTAATGTCATGGCGTTACACGGGGTACTGTGCTGGAACACTATATACAGTATATTCACGTACTGTATACCTTCATAAGTAATCTATAAACTGCAGATGAGCTACCGTAGTAAACATAACCTCTCAAACTCTCTGGCACATGAACGGTTTCTTTCAGCTGATCGTGGCTGCCCTGTTCAATTCTATCGAGTCTGGTCTCCCTGATTACAGTCCCCCTATTATCTGGGTTTGGGCTCTGTTTCGTAGTGTTGTGCTTATTTTGCCACGACTCATGCTCACAGTTGTACTCTGTAATATTTTCTATTTGTTGTGCTGATATGACATGTTTCACTCCTGTATCATTATTGTGTTGGTTGTGTTTGTTTGTTTTGTTGATGATTTTTTTTTGTATTGTATGTTCAATGTTTGAAAATTCAATAAAAATTACAAAAAAATAAAAACATAAAAACATAACCTCTCAACTTCTTCCATAGAAATGCAGATCTGTAAAGAAATACCTACCACTGGCCCCTCACCCTAATCTGCATGCTCTTGGTAAGTTTTAGCACGCAGATTTTTATGGCAAAAGATCCATCTGCCATGAGCGTACATATTACCGTTAAGCTTACTAATACAAGCCATTAGGCTACCTGTATAAGCAGCCTAATGCCCGTAAGTCTGGATCCAGTCCAATGGTTGCAAACCTCTATGTATATAGGGATAAGATAAAGGTGAAATTAGCTCAACCATATATTCTGTGCAATAAGAATGACACAAATCAATATAACCCATGGACTGCTATATTTTAATGCGTTTTCTGGCAGGAAAGCATCAAAAGAGTTCATCTCAGGTTGCTGTATTCATAGCATTGACTATGCATTAAAGCTCTTAATTATTAGACATTTTCTGAATACTGCAAAGCTGAACGAATTTGAGACAAAATTATACCAGTAATCCTATGAACCATAAATGACTTTCCCAGATGACTCATTCCGCCCACCTGCTTAACTTCCAATTTTTCTCAAAGTTTAAACATGCATTAAGAAATAGTCATTGATTGTCAATAATCAAGAGATCAGATTGTATTTAACAATTTTATGATGCTTTTTTAGTGCAGCAACTTGCATATTTTTTGTTTGTCTTCAGTTACGTTGAATTACAATGACAAATTTAACTGTATACCTATAAGCAATCCATTATAGTAAATCATGTATTTTAGAATTGAATGCTCAAACTATATTTATGTATGAAGACTACAGGCCAGTTTTTGAGAAAGATTCTGGGCTAGATATACATGCTATTTTTAAAAATAGCATGACAGGGTGTCTACTCTGTGCTTTTGCTATAAACTCTATTTTGATTGCAAAAGGCTGTCACTACATGGGGTACATTTACTTTCCATATTGATTTCAATAGCAATAAAAGTGCCACTTCAAAGTGAATTGGCCCAAATTGCTATCCATTCACTAACTCCTAACTCTTTTTGACTGATATCTCTGAGAACCATACAGTCTATAAACAGTAGTGGTCAAGCGCCACCTGGGAATACCCGAATTTTTGGGATGCGTTTTGACCTAGCCTTCCTGTCTGATTAGGAGGTTATATTCTGGCTTCACCACCATATACCTCACAGCTCCATGCCGTTTCTGGGCTGCATAAATGAATATGTACCATTCACTTTATGGCCATAGGCTCCATTCAGTCTGTGTACAGAAGGCGTCTTCCCAGACATCTCTGTAGCACGCAGCATGCAGTGCTCCGTCACTGATGGGGTATTTAAACAACTGTGTGGACTGACAGGGGGAAGAGAGCCTAGCATGCAGAAGAAGGATACTGATCCAGAGGAAACATAAGTTTCCCTGGAGAAGCAGCTGGGAGTTGCCAGAAGAGGCTGAAGATCGCTAGGGCTGCAAGAAAAAGGTGGCAGAGAGGAGAAGATCGGTAAAAGCAACAGGAACAGAAGAAAGGAAGAAGTTTTGGAGGTTCCGGCAAGGAAATGAGCAAGGGAGACAATGGAGCTGTGAAAAATACTCAAAAACAAGGCTCAAACCAGGTAAGGGCAGTAGGCCTTTGAATAGACATTAGACCCTGGTCAGGAACAGGCTTTAGGCCTGATTGTTAAGTTGTGCATAGAACCATGTTGCCTTGTAAGCACTAGGACCATGTTAGAGTAGAGGCGCTCGACTGTGGGTGGGTAGTGAAGGGAGGTGTAGTGGCTGCAGTTTTCAACTGAAAAATCTCATCTTTTACTCACGATCTTGAATGTTCTCCAATAGTCTTAATTGTTCTCCAAATAAATGTCCTAGGTCCTGGTCTTCTTATTTTCTTTTCACAGGTATCGCCAACATATATAAATATGGAAATGCAATGGATTTTAGCTGGTGTTCAGTATAGCAGGTCTACTCACATTGATGTTCTCTGCTCTCCGTGTCCCCAGTGTACTCCTCTTATCAGCTGTGTCCTCCTTTTATCCTTGCCTCTCTCCAAACCGTCCTGACTGCAGCCGAATCCATCCGAAGCCTGTTCCCTCCCTCCCGCACTGTTGTCAGTCTCTGCCTCGTTCCTCTCCCACCCAGGAATCGCTGCGTTTATTCCACCCAAAGGGAAGTAAGGGTATAAATCTTTCTCAACTGACAACAGTGGTTCCCCACGTGCCCATATACTCACATCTGGGTTAACCTCAGCGATCCGCGTTGTAATCTTCTACAAAGAAACACCAGCAGTACAGTAGTCGATCAGGGATATAGACTGGAAATATGCCTTTTCAAGTCAATTCTTCATGCCAAGTATTGATCGATGTGACGTGTATTTGTTGGTTATGGTGTACATTCATGAAGTGTGTATGTCATTGGCCATGTGTTACCACTTATGAATGTGTGTTATCCTAGTATGCAAACATTAAAAATTATTTTAAACACTAAAGTAAACAACAAGGTAAGTAGAAAAAAAAAATTTTAGTGGGGAGATTTGAAATGAAGATCAAAAAGATCCATGTTTGACCAACAAATGGTCACACCCTCGCCTTGTGGTGACGCGGAGCGCGTGAAGAGTGGCGTTGCGGCAGGAGTTTTGTCCGAGGAGGATATGTGTCCTCAAATGAGCTGCCATCAGGAAGTGGAGAAGGGGGCTGCCAGCATTTTTGCCACGGGCCTGAAGAGATAGGGACACCTTCTAATACCCTCTAATACCTTCTTCAGCAGCGGGTATTGGCAGTATCCTACTACTGATAACTCCTGCTGAAGAGCGTCCATGCAGACACCCCATGCAATGGTTACACTTCATTCATTTCTTGGTGTCTAGTCAGCTGAATGAGACCAATGGCTGAACAAAACTTAACACAACCATCTACAGAAGAGAACATTACATATAATGATTGTGTCACTATATACATACATAGCAAGTGTAAGTGAACATTTATAGCAAATGAGCAGCTCACACATCCTTCATCATCTGGTTGTTATGGGCAACATCCCCACCTTTCAATCTCACTGCAATCTCACCGCTAAGTACATACCTCCCAACTGTTCCGCTTTTGGGCGACTGTCCCGCTGTCCCTCCCGATTCCGTTTGTCCCACTAAGGGGACAAACATTAATATGATCTTTTTTTTTACTATTGCCACGATTGGCGGCGTTCAAAAGGGGCGGGGTTGGTCGGGCTGGTCTGGGGGCGGAGTCAGGGCCGACCCGGGAGCGGGGCTTAAGTGTCCCAACCCCACATCCCCATATGTTGGGAGGTATGGCTTAGTAAATATACCCTCTAATGTCAACATTACATCCTATTCACCACTGAACTCTCCTTTGTGACATAGGAATAGTCCTTACATGACTCTTTCTCTTCAAGCTCCTTTTCTCCATTACTTTTCTATCTGTTTCATCACTGCTTCCACACCAGTTCCACACCGCTCTAACACAGATTTGGAACTACTCCTTACAAGTGTGTCTATAGCCCTGGCCTTGTGCAGAGTGTACACAAGATTTCACTCTCTTCTCAAAAGATGAAACTGAGAGCTTAAATATCATTGGTTGCTATGGGAAACATTCCCACTTTTCAATTTCCCTGTTTAGTAAATTTAGGCTTTAGTGTCTTCTCTAGCCCTGCTACCCCAGACAGATGATAAACAGTGGGAATGCACACTTTCCATTACCTTTAGTAACCAAGTTAAAGGAATGAAACAACTCTTGGCTGATTCATAATCATATAAGCCATCTGGGATTGATTTAATGGAAAAGGAGGATGAATAACTCCCTGGTGTTTTATCTTATACTGTATAACAACAAGCGCATTAATGTGTATTGTACCTTTTGCTGTACGCCTTATCACTAGCACCAACCCCCGACTGTCAGAAGCAGTTAAAAGAGAATGGATTGCAAAAATATGTATAATATATATGCATGAGAGGGCTTAATCCAGTCCTGTTATTATTATCCCTTCCACCACCCACCATGTGTACCCATCCCTCTGACAGTAGTCTGGACTCTGGATTAAGATCCCTAAAGGTCCCATTTATAGTGCGTAGGCAGGTGGAATACAGCGTAGTTTAAATCTGGCTCTGGTCCCCTGTTTTATACACTTTATATGTATTCTTGTGTTTCAATTATAAGTTATATGATATGAAGTGATGTAATATTATAAGATATAACAATGTGGAAGAGTACAGGAGAGACTGCACATAGCCCTCGGACGTCATTGTGGACTGGGAGCAGAATAACCTTGTAACAGAAGTTAGTCTGCATCTTCGTGATGCGCAGCTTTCAGACGCTTCCAGAACATGTGTGTGCAATTATGCTGCTAAACGGCTGGATAGAAGAAATCCTCTGCTCAGCACTTTCTTTCTGCAGAAATGTAGAACAGGCAATCTGCCTGGAGAAAATAAATCATAAACTGTCCCTGTGCTACATGTGCGTAGAATGCTTACTTCCATATGAGGAACTCTTCAATGACAAGATACTAAACAAGAATCCTTTGCTTACATTATATTACAGACATTAAAAAAGAATGGCTTATTCCTATTCATACTCTTAAGCTGGCCATTCACAAGACGATTATTAGCCCAAATACATGGTTCTTGTGGATTTGGGCTAAACATCGTCCAGTGTGTGACCTGCATAAAATGTCGGTAAATGTCTTGTCAACCCTGGGGCACGATATCAATATCAGTCTGAATTCTAGATTAATTACTATATCGTTGCCAGCTTAATGTAGAAAAAAAAAACTTATCTACTTCCCTCTCACCAGTCACGGTGCAGCTGTGGAGAAGATCACTCTCTCTCCGACTGGAGAGGAAGTCTATTATGAATGACAGGCAACTCACCAGTGCCTGCCTTACCTGCCCTGTGTGTGCTGGGCACCTTCACTAGAATGATATGGTGCTGAAGATGGGGCGCCCTGCTTATCGGAAACGATTTGACTCTTATCCTTCTAGTGGATGCCCAGTTTTACTCTTACTCTTAAGGTAAGAAATATAATAAGTAAAAGAAAAAACAATGAAGCAGCTATATAACTTTTACTACCTGGTCCTAAATTTACTAAAACCAACCAATCACACATTCTCCAGTGTGTAAAATGAAACGGAGAGCTTGAATCTGATTAGTTGCTATGGGCAACATCCCCACTTTTCCAATCCCGCAGTTTAGTAAATTTATGTATATATAGGATTGCCTGGCTTCCTTGGATCAGCAGAAAACTTTGATCAATAAGAACATTGACCAAGAATTCAATAGGCGCGATATTGACTGACAAAAAGTGGCCATTTACCCATCACTAAAAAATTGGCACTTTCTGTAAGCAGCACATACACCAGCTCGCCATTCTCAGGACAGAAATAGCACTATTTCTAATGACATGGCAATACAAGGTGAGAAGCAGAAGCACTATGGACTAGATCCAGCCAGCTTCTTCATGAATGTCTGTACCAGATGTGCACAAGCAGATCCAAATCGTTCTGTACGCCGGGCATGTCCCACCACTCACCAAAATTACACTAGATGGGCAGGGTCTAATTAAAGTGAATGGGTTCGGGCCTATCCGTGCGTCAGCAGTCACACAGACCGCTGATCTGTACAAAGAAGTTAAGGCAGTAGTCTAGAAGAACAGGTACATTTATACACCTAAAAACCTGCACGAGAGGGGAGTGACAGGAGCCTGGAACCAGACACTCGTGCAAGCCTGTATGTGCATACAGGAGCCTGGAACCAGACACTCGTGCAAGCCTGTATGTGCATACAGGAGCCTGGAACCAGTACTAGGGGGTATATTTACTAAGCAGGGAATTTGCTGGGGAATTGAAAAGTGGGGAAGTTGCCCATAGCAACCAATCAGATTCGAGCTCTCAGTTTCATTTTACATACTGGAGAATGTAAGCTCGAATCTGATTGGTTGCTATGGGCAACTTCCCCACTTTTCAATTCCCCAGCAAATTCCCTGCTTAGTAAATATACCCCCATGACGTGATTGTAGTAGAAGCCCCTCTGCCATGCTACCATGCCATCAGGAATGGGCTGAAGACGAAACTCTCAATCCAGATTAGTTCTGGCATTCCAGAGCTTGTATATGCGCTGCTAACAAGCAGCGGTTGTGATTGGATACGGTCACCATTTCCTTAAGACAATGGATCACCTATTTGTTTTTATGTTGACTTGTGTGACATGTATGTTTTGAAAAATTTATAAATAAACGCATTTAAAAGAAAAAAAAAGATGGATCACCCGTTTATTACATATAATACATGTGCTTATTACATAATAATATACATATGCTGTGTGTAAACTTAAATCATCTCCATCCATGCTTTAGTCCACACAGAGAAAAACCACAAGACACCAAAAGTAAACAACATTTTAGGCAGCCCTGGGCTATTGACTGTTTATGTTTGTGTGTAAAATGAGGATTGTCTAAGATCCCTCTGAATATTACCTGCGACTACACATAAACTAGAAATCAGATGTGGATAAAACTGGAACAACTTGAGAACAGTTAAGAACCCATTTTATACAGAGCTTACATGACACCTAGTGACCATAATACATAATGCAGCAAGATACTTCCTCATGGCCACTGCTGCATGCAGACTTCTGATCCGTCCCAAAACATACTGAGGACAGATCTGAATACGTTATGTTGTGTCACCTGAACTATGCGCATTCAAGGAGAGTTGGATACTTTAATACCTGCTGGTGCTCTCTGGTGTACAAATACAGCATCAGTGAAAGAGTTATTATTTCTCTGTATTATTTATTATCAGTTTTTTTTTTATATAGCGCCATCATATTACATAGCCATTACAATTTGACACTCATTAAGACATGACTGGGTGGTAGCAGACAGAATGGGTGGGGAAGGGGGCCCTGCCCGCAATGCTTACACTCTATAGAAGATGTACTAGGGACAAATTTAGTCAGCTGCCAATTAACCTACCAGCATGTTTCTGAGGTGCTGGAGTAAACCCACGCAGGGATGAGAACACAGGAATGCCACACACCTAAAGGAAGTATTACACAACTGGGACAACAAGGTAAAGTCCTGATACTGGTGCCACACATTACTTCTTGCTAGGAGTGATAGGAGTCATTCTAGTGTCTGGCTAGTTTTACTTGGCGTCTACTGTTCTATGTTGTATTCAAAACTTTGATGTTTCAGTTATTAAACCTTCAAAATCTAGTTGTCCTTAGCATTTCCTAGTTATGCTTTTCTATGGACTGTGTAAAATAATAACCTCTTCTAGACACGGGCCTAAATTTACTAAACAGTGGGATCGGTAAAGTGGGGACGTTGCCCATAGCAATCAATTAGATTAATATATAGATAATATATATATCTATATATAGATAATATATATAGATAATAATTTGTTTACACAGATGTCTGCAATTACCGGTATGTGTAATCCAATTCCATCCTCCATTCTGTTTTAGTAGTGTCTGGCACACTTAACAGATGAGAACTAATGATTAAATACTGAATAATACTTGGATACAGTTGTCTCCTTTTTAATATATATTTCTGTCCATACTAGCTCTAGTTTCGTGTTTTCTGGGTGCCAGGATAGTAAAGCAGAGCAAGGACAGAGAGGAAGTCCATGTACAATGTGATGTAAATGTAATATACCATAAATGTTCTGTTTACAGTCCCATTGTGATACTGGACTGTCACATTAATTAAACAATTATTTAACTGTGACACCTCAATATATTTTCTAACTCATTTTTAAATCTAATATAATCTGTTTTGTTGAAAAGTGTAAAGATAATTACAGAATTCCAATAGTAATAACAGAAGCGACTTAATTTTTTTTTTAACACCAAACACCAAAAGCAGACTCTAAACAATTCAGGCACTTTATTACATTAATACACAAACTTCCCAACATAAACATGTCTAAAACCAACAAAGAAATATGAACAAAAAAACCAAACATGCTTTTGTTTAGGAAAATGCATAATAAATAAGACACCCCAACATAAGGGATGATCTCTTGTAATGTGTTTCTTTCTTATGCCATGTCTTCTGAAAAACAAAGGGCTCATGGACAAATTAGCAATTTTCTATTTGAACAGTCATTAAAAAATTGTGAAAACCGTAAAAAAGTTGTGCAGCATTCCACTACTGAAAAATAGTTACTTTTTAAATCTTTATCGAGACTATGCTATTTTCAGTGCCAACGTCCTTTAAGTTGCCCTGGAAAGTCAAGCATCTACGAGTAGGCATTAACAAAATCTTCATCAAGCGCAAAGAAGGATGTTATATTCTTGAGGCAGGATTCCCCCATCCCTGGAGAGAAAAAGGCAGAAAACAAGATTGATATGTTTTGCAGTTCATACTCTAGTCTTATGTATAAGAATGCGCTCTGCACAGACTATGGTCTAAATTTACTAAGCAGGGAGATTGAAAAGTGGGGATGTTGCCCACAGCAACCAATCAGATTCAAGCTCACATTTTCATTTTACATACTGGAGAATGTGAGCTGAAATCTGATTGAAAAGTGGGGATGTTGCCCATAGCAACCAATTTATCTTAGTAAATTTAGGCTTAAGAGGAGCAGAAGCCCTGAGCAATGAATATTAACATGACTAATGTTGGGCATACTGTTTTAACTTAAATTTAAAGCCATGACTGCTTAATGATGCCTCATACATACAAACCAAACAAACAAAGATATGCTGCAATGCTATGATTGTCCACAAGGTGGCCCATGAAGACATATGAATGGAAATTGTTGCTCTGAAGATAGCGTTTCAGTATACTGGAGTTTTCTCCAGACATTAGACCATGATGGACTGCAAATATTGGGTCCTTCCAAAAAGCCTATTTACTAAACTGTGGAAATGAAAAAAGTGGAGATGTCCATAGCAACCAATCCGATTCTAACATTCTCCAGTATGTAAAAAGAGGACTGGAATTTGATTGTTTGCTAAGGGCAACATTTCTCACAGCTTAGTAAATATAGGCCATCATGTTTAAGGATGAAAAACATTTTAAATAGCATATGAAATGATAGAGATAGAAATAATAGTTTCCCACTCCACCTGAGCAATGGCACCTGAGCAATTTTAGTACAATAATAGAGCAGCACAATTTCTCCTTGTGAGCTCAGCAAGACACAATGATGATTGCCCACTAGCTATAGCCCTTGTGTCCTTCACACAATAATCTACCTCTGTCTCTACATTTCTATATTTATAGGGGGAATTGGAGATTGTATTGGAGATAGCCAACCATCTTCCTTTACCAACAGCATGGTAAATGTGTGAAATATATTTTACCATTTACATTCCTTACCATTAACAGTTGTGCAATTATTGGTACGAGTAAGTTAATGAGATATATATATATACTGTGTTTCCCCGATAATAAGACACTGTCTTATTATTTTTAAAGGACAAAAAAACACCATAGGGCTTATTTTCAGGGGGAGGGCTTACTTTATTGAACACTGGACAACACTGACACTATATGCCCCAAGTGCTGCTGATATAATGCCCCCTGACACAGACTATAATATATATATACATAAGTACACACACACACACACACACACACACACACACACACACACACACACACACACTGTGAGGGATGGCACAGCCTGTCATTAGCAGCATGGTATCAGGGGGAAGCTTGTTCCTGCAGCTACAGACAGGGGGATCAGGGGCCACACACTGACACTGACTGATACACTCAGACATTACTCACCCCTCTGCCTGCTCTCCCTGCTCCCTGGTAGAAGCCTCAGCTGCCTGGACATTGTGCTGCAGAGGGGCTGCTTGAAGTCCTCTGCTTGCTGCACAGAAAGGGTCAAGTGCGGGGGGCAGCCCGGCTCCTGTCCTGTGCAGGCACAGAGGATTTCCAGCAGCACAATGGGCAGCTGACACTTCCACCAGGGCTGTGAGATGTGAGTTTGTTTACAGTAGGGGAGGGGGAAGGAGGGAGCCTGTACAGGAGGCCAGCGTCTCCTGTCATTGTATGGAGCAGCATCCAGTACAGGGGGAGAGAGAGGGGGCGGCGTGTGTAGTGTAGGGACCCATAGTGTGTAGATTAGATAGGGCTTATTTAGTGTAGCTTAGGGCTAGAGGAACAGTGC